>RZGM01000059.1:17728-251169 GCA_027886205.1 Fusarium piperis | reverse complement strand
TAAATTTAATATTTATTTTAATAATTATAATTACCTTAAAGAAGCATAGCTCTAAGACTCTTAATTATTAAACCTATATTAAGTAAATTTCTTAATTAAATTTATCTAACTAATTCTTGCCCCTCTTTTAGGCTAATGCCTTATGCTATTCCTATTTAAACTATCCTTTATTATATGACTTTATCTCCACGTATTCCGAGGTTTATCTAATATAAACGCACTGCGGAATCCTCTGCATATATTCGTGTATACATGACCGCTTCGGTTCAATAGACTTCACGCCGCACGTCGTCAACAGCTAGCGCCTCCTATAAGGGGGGGGTCTTAGCCAGCGTAACTGATAAGGACATATTATTTGTCTACTTGCTTCCTCGGCGGATTATAGCAAAGGGCAAAGGTACCATCACTATCGAGAGCTATGATTGGCCTGTCAAGGCGCGGGAAAGTGCATGAATTACCTATCCAAGTGTTCTGCCCAAGTAGACAGTCAGCTGAAGGCTGGACAGCTTGCCGCCCGTGTATGAGCTTCCCATGTGACGTCATATAATGGTCCGTGTTCTCGTAAAGCAGCATGTAACTCTATTGTTTCGGTACCTATGGAAGGCTATTTGCGTAGTAGTTGATTGAGTATCTCATCAAGGTCTGACTTTGGAAAAGCCTCGGTCAGTCTCAATACCCTCTCTTTCCTAGCGCTGGATGCCGACGCCGTTCTCGTAAAACATGCTATAATAGACCGACTCAGCAACGGATAGTTTATAAATTCTGACTTTGGCAATCTACACCGTGTCTCGCTCACTTGCTCCCTTTATCCCACCTGGCTCAGAGAGAGAATGGAAGGCAAGGGGCAAGCGATGTCTTTAGACGAGTCTGGATCTGAAGATGGGACCGAGATAGGTTAGTCCGCAAAGAAATCTCACAGAATACATATTTGCTCAGTCACTACCGATGTCAATGACACCCCCAAGAGGAGTTATCAGGCACAATATCAAAGACCACTATGATAAATACATAGCAGGACTACAGCCCGATTCCGTGAAATACCGCGTTGCTCAGTTATATCAACAGGCGCCGTAGTGCTGCACAAAATATCCAACCGCAAAGTCGTCCTGCGCCCTGACAACACTGTGGTCCAATCTGGAAAACCATAGCAACGGGAGAAGCCGATGCGCTCAGATTCGCCGCCCAAGCTAGGATCCCGGTGCCGGCTGTACACGACGCCGAGGAGCATCTTGGTTCAGGACGAGTAGGTACAGGGCCTTGTGGGCTGGGAGGATAGTAGCTGGTACCAGGAATACTGGGAATATGTCAAGTTCTTCCAGCGCACGGGGGACAAGGACTAGAATCAGTATGCACAAGATATTCTTCCTGAAACATGCCACGATGAGTTGGTCGAATTCATGATCATGTCCAAATGGCAGCATTCGTAGCTGAATACACGGTATGGAATTGCCTACTTTTCCTCCTGGAGCCACCAATCTACCTGTCTTGACCAAAAATTACTAGGCCAACCATTTCATCCTCTACCTCCTTGATACATCAACCATACCATTTAGCCCCGTGTCATGATGCTCCCCAGCCAGGTAGTCAATTCGGCATCATGATTGAAGACGTCAACTGACTCCATCTACCGAGCGAGTTCAGGGGATGCCACGTCTTGCCGGCCCTGCCCTTTTTTTTACAAATGTCCTCGAGGTTGTCGGGTCAAAGTTCTTGCGCCGTCCAAAGGCAAAGGCTCCCATCAGGCCTATGCAAGCGTTTCTCCAGCGGGTTAGAGAACAGCCGGCTTCGTCACGTTATTGATGTAGGTTGCGTTTTCTTGGCATATTGATAGACCCAACAAGGCAGACACTATCTGTCACACTCCAATTGAATTGAAGAGATCGAGTTTCCAAGGCATGCAGAGACAAGGGAACTTTCGCCCGTTGGTCGAAAAAAGGAGTCTTCAACTTTGCTATCACTTCAAAGGTCTTATTTATTTTATTTCGGCTGATGGTTTCTTCCAAAGACATCATTTAGATCAGCAGCAGATGAAAAAAAAAAGGTAGTGGTCGTTCTCTAGGACCTCGGCCTAGCCCTCAGCGTCGAAGCAGCCAGCCCTGACCAAACTTCTTCCTTCGCCCGCAAGACTGGGAATAAAGCCTTGCCCGTAACCTAGGTGTCCTTCTCAGGGCCAGGGTCCCCGGTGGTTTGATTGGGTTGGCTACTTATGAAGCTACCACATTAGATCTATTTCTGAAGAGCATTCAAGAGCAAGGCGGCCATGTGCTGTACGCCTGGGTCGAGAACTAGATAGGAGTTGATGGAAGCATAAATAATGTTCAGGTAGTCAGTCGGTTGACCGTGTCGTGGTGATTTGATCGCGGTGGTCAAAAGTGCCGGTGCTTGTAATTGGGTCCTTGTCACGATACCCATCACTCTCTTTTTACTATAGAACGGGGAGGGAATACTCGACACCAAAGGAATCCATATCCACCATTCATCAATGCCGAAACACCTAAAGTTAAAGGCCGTAGAGCTGAAAGTGGGTCTATTAAGGGGGAGCTCCGTATATGTCCATCTATTCTTCCAAAAGGAATATGAGGCACTAAACCTATTGAGTGCTAACTACCTATTATACGCAGTATATCGGTCGCGTTGATTGTCTTGGTGGGTTTTCATCCCACCCTGGCTAGCTTCCTCATCTATACTTGTCTAGCTCTTGTTTCTCCATGATGTGCCAGTCTGGGTGGCCTCTCATTAGTTATGTCTATCTATCTGGGTCTCCTTTATATGGTGTCTTATGTTAATATCTATGGCGCACTGGGGCTCACACTTGTCACTGCGTGCCATTCCTTAAGACGAGTCACCATGCTGTACAGTACCGTCTACGCGTGTTACCTCCACGGTACCAGTACATTCTCATGTCCTGCCGCCGCCTGTCTGGATATCTCCAACTTATCCTTTCCCGCCTTGTTTGACTAGTCACTAGAGCAGTTTAGTGCTTTCAGTCATCCCATCAATCACCAGAATGTGGACCAGATTGTTCAATAAATATATTCACAGGATATCAACCACCTCTCGGTGAAACAAGGGTATCGAGGCTCGCAATCAGCCTCAAGCTATCTGAAACAACTAGGTCATAGTATCTTATAAAAATCTCATAAATATAAGGAGAAAATTACTCCTTGGACTTATTCCGGTCGTCAAGCTCAACCTGCTCGACGCTGGCAGTCTCAATATCCTTCTTGGGCTCGTTGGTCTCCTCCATACCGGCGACGGCCCCTTCGAAGCTCCTGCCACGCTTCTCGGGACCAAACATGGTGGTGACGGCAATGCCGACGGCGATAATGGCAGTGGCAATGCCCATGACGGGGCCGTAGGCCTCGACCCTGTCGCCGTTCTTGAGGCTGATGAGAGTCTTCTCAGCGACGGCGTTGACGATCTGGGCAGAAGGAGAGGAAATCATGTTTCCGATCTGGTAGGTGACACCAGGGAAGGTAGAACGGAAAGCAGGGGGGGACAGCTCGTTGAGGTGGATGGGAATGACACCCCAGGCGCCCTGGACGAAGAACTGCATGAAGAAGCCAGAGGCGCTGAGGCTGCGCTCACCCTCGGGGAGGATCCAGGCGGGGATGAGGACACCGGCCATGAGGGACGACATGATGATGGCACGGCGACGGCCGATGAACTGACTGGTATATCCGATGATGGTGCCACCAACACAGGCGCCAACCTTCATGAGAATAGAAGCACGTGAGGCACCGGCATTATCAAGCTCCTTCTGGCGGATCATGAAGGTGGTGTAAGAGTCTTGGGAGGTGTGGGAGAAGTAGTTGAACCAGGTCATGAGGATGATGCAGTAAACACACATCTTCCACTCGGCCTGGAGCATCTTCTTACAGTCGCGCCAGAAGGCACCGGGGGTGGCGGAGGAGGCCTTCTTCTGCTTGCGAGCTTCGAGGAACTGCTGCGACTCGGGAAAGGCGATACGGACGAGACCGACGGCGATAGAGATGCCAGCTAATTTTGTTAGTCATGGTCTTGTTAAATCAGTGTCAGTGTCAACTCACCAGCAATCCAAAAGACAGTCTTCCAGCTCTCGACGCTGCCTCCAACGCCAAGATTGGCGCATGCAGCCAAGACGTAACCGAACGAGTATCCCTGCTGCAAGATGCCGGACATCAATCCTCGGGCGGAGGTACTGTGGCGCTGTTAGCACGGGAATAAAGACTTCTCCAAATTGAATGACGAGAGGGGATGCGGGAACTTACGGGCACGACTCAAGGGCCATGGCGATAGCATTGCCGTAGACACCACCCATGAAGAGTCCAAACAGACTTCGCACGGCGAGGAACTGCTGGAAGGTTGTGCTGTAAATGGTGGCGATCTGCAGGAGACCGAGGACGATCATGTTGAAGACCATGGGCCACTTGCGACCATACTTGTCACCAGCGAGACCAAAGAAGGCGGCACCGACGGAGCGGAGGAGGAGGGTCAGGGTGATGGCGGTGGTGATGTCGGTCTTGCTGGTGCCGTAGTACTTGGCCAGCTTGACGGTCTGGATGGACAGGGCGTGGAAGTCAAAGGCGTCAGCGGTCCAGGCGCAGAAGCCGACGATGAAGAAGACCCAGTCCTTGAGGGAGAGCTGGGCCAAGAGGCTGATGGGGTTCTGGAGAGGATCAGGATCCCTCCACTCGGTGGCCTCCTCGCCATGCTCGTTGTGGATGACGACGCGCTGCTTCCAGATGAAGAGGTCCTTGAAGGCCTGCTTGGCAGTGGGCAAGATGCCCTTGGCCACGGGATCGGCTGGGGCGCCGTTCTCAACGTGATTGCCCATGGTTGATTTTCGTGGCAGAAGAGAAGAGGGAGAAGAAGCAAAAGAGACCTCGCAACCAGTCAAGGTTAGATTGGTTGTTGGAGTAGGAGGAGGAGGTTGAGGGGGTGATGAGCTGGTTGAATTCCAGAGTCGAAGAGGGAGGAGGAGGGCAACTTATATTTCAAAAGGTCTGGCCGACTCGAGATGCCAGACATGGACACAGAGACAGGTCTGTCCATCCTCCCTCCCCCGGCACCGCACCGTACCGCACCACAATGAATGCGCGCGTCACAGTAGACGTGGGGTACGAGTAGGTTCAGAACGGTCGAGATGTTGTTGGTAGTTGGGGAAGCCAGGATGTGGCCTGGGACTTGTGAGGGGTGGCCTATCCCTGTCCTGCCCTTCCCCGCAGAGGAGGAGATTGATCCCTCCCTTCCCCTGCCCTCAACCACCCTAGTTGATCATACGGGTGCAAACGGAGCCCAAGGAGTTACTTGGACTAGGATAAGGGTTAGGGGAGTGTGCGGGGAATGACAAGGACGAGGCGTCAAGAGCGGGCGCACGTTGTTTTCTGTCTATGAGGCCAGGCCATGGCATTGACGCAATACAAACTTGGATTTGGACGCATTCCTCGAGTTGATGTTACGTACAAACACACGGGAACTGACATGATGGGCCGTGTTGATCGCTGTCATTGTACATACAAATGTCTCTCCCCCGTCTGGGGGAAGCTGTCCCTGAGTGGGCAGTCTTGGTGTGTAGATGCGGAGATGCCGTGGTGACCACCACCACACTCGGCAAACTCGGCATCGCGATGCTACGCGGGTAGAGACAATGAGGAAGGCAGACAGGCTTAGTGAGTACGGTAGACGCACGCTAGAATGGCGGAGGATTGTTTTTCTCGTCGGGTCTAGCGTCTCGGCGTTACTTTGACTGCCGATCGCTTACTCAACTGGCTCCGCTGATGGAGGACCGACCAGAACCAAGCTGCAACCTTGTGGATAGGCTTAAGAAGCATAGGCTTTAAGGTGCATTGTTAAGCTTACACAGGTTAATGTGGAGAAGCAGAGTCGTAGCGGACTTTTGCTCCCTCTGCAGGATGAGATGCGGTGTTGGTCGAGGGATGGGGTCACAGATTTCTGTTCCTTTCCCCGCTTGAGATGGTGGAACGAACAGGCATGGGCCAAACAGAGGCCAAGACAAGGCTGGATCTTCTCCAAACCCCCGTCGTGCTTGTTTTTGCTTGCTGTTTTGTTGGTTGGGTTACATGCGGGTTCGTAATTTTTTTCACTCCTTCTTTTCTTTTCTTCCTCTTTTAATGGGACAATAAGTACAGGGGTTTCTGCTCACTACCACCGTATGTTTCATCAAGACCTGGTCCAAGCGCTCTGTTACCTCTCCGACACCGCGCACGCGCACCGAGTCAGCTCTCACAGTTTGTTGATCGTCGGCACTTCTGTCCAAACCGCTAGCCGATCCTTAGCGGCCATGACTTCATCCCAGTCTTGGACGTAGTTGGAGGTTTCCTCCGATCGAGGGGGAAATTATCGCCATTAACCGGGACGATGAGTGATGAAAGAAACAGAGTTTCGTTTCTGGACATGAATATCCGGAGAGAGAAGGCCTCGCCTGGCTTGGGCCTGGTTCATGTCGGGTGGTTCCATTCGCTAACTACTGCGTGGCGTCGAAGAGTGTGGCCCGCTTTTGCTTCTAGAGAAGAAAAAGAAACGACAGAGAGGCGTCTTTCGGATCCGCGCACCCATGATGTTTGCGGCGTGTGTCGCTTCCTTGATTTGCTGTCTGTTCGCTCGGATCCGCATTTTGATAGCAAGCACACACAAAAGCACACACTCAGTTTAAGCGACGCGGGTCCAAGAAGGAATCTTGCCTCTCCGATTGTGGGGAATAGATTCCCTCCCCTTGTAAAAAAAGAGAGAAAAACGTCCGATCCACGGCTGCAGAGATATCTCTTCTCTCACTGGTCCATTCTTCTACTGGTTCTCTCTCCCATGGGCGGCAAGGACGGCACGGTCATTCTGGGCCCTCCAACCTCGTATGATACCATGCCCACCAGTGACCCCGTCAGTTTTGACAACTCTGGGGCCCCATACGGCTGATATACTGCTTCTGGAGCAAGTGGCGAGACCTTACCCGAGGTTAATCTGGCTTTTGCTCCTTAGATCCGGGGTAATATCCGGGGTGCTGACTTTTGCTTTGGTACAGCACTTCTCTCTACCGGGCTCGGGTCGTTACACTGCGTAGCAGACCTGTCCTTGTCTTTGGTGCACGCTTAAACTTGCCGTCACATCTGGTACACCAGGGGCCTCACAGTCACAGAGCAACACGACAGATATCATGTAGCAGGATAAGCCACGCTGTTCCGTGATGGTCCGAGATAAACTCTGGAGATGCATCGAGATGTGGGAGAGTCATTTCTGTCTCCAGCCCTTGTGGACCGCTCTTCAATAACCTCTCACTGCATACGCGCCCGCTAATGCGCAGAAGCAGACGCACATGGCGTAACGCTCTAGAAGCCTTCCTTACGAGGATTAAAAAACGCCTCTCTGCACTTCTTACCCCTGCTCGGGAGCTTTCCGTCCTCGAGCAGGACCCGTTACCTCTTTGGCAACGGAGTCGTCTCGGTATCTGGCAATTGTTGGACGTTATCATCCCACGGCCATTGTTTGCCGCGAAAGAATGGGTTGGATGCCTCCCCAGGCACTCTCGGTTGTCTGTGCAAGATGAAGCACGTTCCAGATTCAGAATCCTTCCCTTCTGCAGGCAGGCGTATGTATGACTGATTGGAAATAATCGCTGTCAATATAATCATCGCTTCCGTGTGACCGACGTCGAACCATGCACGCGAGGTCCATCACCTCTCTGGTGCAATTCTCATACGACAAAAAGACCACGCAGAAGCCCTCCCGCCTCGCGCTCTGAATCTCGGGGGACCCGGGCATCCCCCTCTTGCTGTGACTGTCGGGGCTGTAATTGTCCAGCTCTCTCCGTGTCGCCAGCTTGACCATGACCTTTATCGTAGCCCTCAAGAGCCAGATAAGATATTCGTCGTTGCGTGCTGGTGGATCACTCTGGGTGCTGTCACGCCACGGATGCCTGACGTCCCCAGAAATCCCCCAGACTCGCTGCACTGACTGATCTAGATCAGCCAACCCAAGATCCGAGCTGAGATGGAATGCGTGGTTATCGCCTATCTCTCTATCTCTCGAGATTCAAAAGGTGGACCCGGCCAAGTGCTTGGCATGCTTTCTATCTCAAGCTTTATTTCGACTTGACTTGCGGTGCCTTGGATTACAAAGTGTCTATTGAGTATTTGTTTTCGACATCTCATTTGGTGCATGGCCGGGTCAAGTGGTGCACGTCAAGTAGAGGCCGTCATTCGCGGTGAAGAATTTTCGCGAGTGGTGTGATGTTGCGTTGCTTAGTCCCGCAAACAAACGTTGACGCATTTCACTATGGCATTTATCTCCTCTATTTTGCACGCATATTTCCCTATAAGCCTTCCAGGTCAGCTATATAGGCAAATTCACTAAATGTAAGGATAGTCAAGTGCAGTTGTGCGACAGCATGTGCCCATCCATCTGGTGGTTGCCAGGTGTCGTCAGTATGAATCGCAGAGCCTCTACAACACCAAGCGCATGTAGTCGAAATAAGCCATAGCCACGATCGCCAAGTGATCAAGCGAACGGAAATACCATCTCCTAGCCCTTGGCCTCGAATCCGACAAGCTCCACCAGAAGGCGTCTCTCGCGGCTAATGGCCAAGAACTATGTGGGATCATCGCCAAGGGAGCCAAGCACGAAACTACTACCTACTACACGCCCGACTCAAGTTTACGCTGAGAATCGTGGCTTTTCCCGCTGCATCAGGGATAGCATCGGGGCAAGGGGGGGCGTACGGCAGCCTAGAAGCTTTCGCAGAAGCTCGTGAAAGCTTCTTTGCATATGCGGAACAAACTCCAACTTTTTTCCCTTTCGTCTCCAACAGTTCGTGGGCAAGGCAAGGGGCGGGAAGGGATGGGACGCTGGCCCACAGCGATGGCTTGGGTTGCTACCGATGTTATGGTTTAGTTTAGGTGCGAAGCATAGTGCTTTTCGAGAAGCCTTCTGTTTAGGGGTTGCAACAAGCCCTTTGGCCGGTCATCTCTTTCGGACGAGCGGACTGTGTGTGGTCGCCGCAGTTTTGAGTCGAGCTACCCTACGGACAAAGAAGTTCGGGTTTGGGCATTTCAATGGAGTTTTCAGTGCTAGAGACTCGAGTTCCACGGATGTCACAACATTCGTGTTTGAAACATATCTATGAAATTCAAAATTGCATTGCAATGTCGAGAAGATAGTTTGATAGTGTATGTGCTGAAGTTGGGAGCCGCCTAACCTAGACCAAATAGCAGAAGTGTTTGTGCTGTGATGATGATACCCAAACACCATACCATCAAGTGAAGTGAATTAGATGGCCTGCAAATCACTGCATACTCTCATTCATCCATCAAGAAAGGAGAAAAACCCACAATATTGATCTGGGAAAACCCTCGTCTTATAGTTGCCCAACGGCAAGCATCATTCTTGAGCCTCGCCTGACTCTCAACTGTGTCTCCACTCTGCTTCTCGCTTCTCCGGCACTCCGAGCACGTGAAACCAGCAAAGCCGTGTGCTAAAGTCTAAAGTCACATGATGATCCATGCCGTCGGTAAAATAATGCAATAATAATTCTTCCGGTTTGCTCATCAATCTTGAGGCTGAGGCTGTCGAATTTCCATCAGCATGAAATCCTTATTGTTGTAGATATAGCCTTTTTAAAACTTGGAGAAATCGCCAAGGCTCTTTGGAGGTGTTTCCCCCCCTTCGCCAAGGGAGGGGTCTGAGCGAGCCAAGGAGAGGGGATTCCCATCAGTTTCCTTGGCTTGGAGAAAAGCCATGAGTCGACTTTCAAGCCACCCGCAAGCCATCCGTCTTGGAGTCGTATTGCCAAGCACCGCCCAGCCAAACTAGATCTGATTGGAATCGGACACGGAGTAACATTGCAGCGAACTCCTCGAGCCCTACGAACCGAGCAGTGGGGGTTACGCGCGGCATGTCCACGTCTTCATCCTTTGTGGGACGGAAAAACTACTTCGTCACGAATACATGGGCATTTTTATGGGCCACGGGTCAATTTGTCAAGCCTGACAGAGACGACGATCTTTTGCTTGGCTCTTGGAAAAAAAGGTCGAATTTCCTCTTGGAGCAAGTTGTGCCGCCTTCACAAAACTCCACTGGAATGGCTTTTGGGCGATTGAGTGGGGGTCCATTCAACGTTGCAAGTGGGATGATGCAATGAGATTGCAGGATGCCATGCGTTCGCCTTGTTCTTGCTCGAGTCTCTGTTTGGCTGCTTTTTGCTTACTCAAACAGATTGAGGCTCTGGGACATGTGGGAACAGGGTTGCTGACTGCAAGAAATCTTACGGTCCTTGAAACGTCAAACCACTTCCTCCATCTGCCGAGTGGGATAGAGTAGGTCAATGCAAACTAGAGTTTTGACTACAGAGCTTGGCAATTCCAATGCCTTGGGGGTGGGTTTGGTTCTCTTGAAAACTCGACAAAGGACGACCGATGCAATAGAGGAATAGCGATAATTGCCTCGCTCCGGATTACTCGGATCCCGTAGGCGAGGTGCCATATCGGATCGCATCGCCGATAGCGTTACCTTTTCGTCCCAACTGGTCACGATGCCATGGGGTCGGGCTCATCTTATCAATCGCATCAGGAAGCCCAGCCATACGCCGTTTCGGCACTATCCCTAGAACGGGCCCCAGTCTCCGCTCTTCATCAACGTCAGGGCCTACGAGCTCCACTGCATTGCCATGGACATGCCTTGCTGGGATGGGCGATGTCGGCAGACACTTATGCCCGTTTCTCGGTATTAATGAGCGGCCTTCTCCCGTCTGTTCGGGCGACTTTGAACCGACCAACTTCACTAGTCGTTCCTTTTCTATAGCCTAGTTGCTCCCACTGTCGTTCCAAGTGCACCTCGGGAAGGTTGATATACACAAGCCATCATGCGTACCTTTACCCTCCTCTCGCCGCTCATCGCTGCGGCCTCTGCCTACGAGCAGTGGGTCAACGAGCCCGACACTGGTCTCCAGACCTTGCTCTCCGCCTCCAACTGGACCGAGGGATCCAAGCCTCTCCTCAAGGACATCCGCGGCGTCCCCGACTTTGACTTTGCTGCCCGCCAGGTCATGACCGACCAGCAGTACGCCTTCTACCGTACCGCTGCTGCCGGCGAGTGGGGTGAGTCTTGACCTCAACACACTATTGACTTGCTTCTAACTGTCAAAGCCTACCGTCACAACCTCGAGGTCTGGGAGAAGGCCAGACTCCGCCCTCACCAGCTTGCTAGCGTCACTGGTCTCAACGAGACTCTCGGCGTTAGCATCTTCGGCCACAACTTCAGTGCCCCCATCTTCATCTCGCCCGCTGCCCGTGGTGCCTACGGTGACCCTGAGCGCGCTGAGCTCAACTTTGTTGATGCCGCTGCCGAGGAGGATGTTCTCTATGTCGTATGTTGAGCAGTGCCCGCCCTTGATTTAATAAACTCTGACACCTCTAGGCTGCTCTGTATGCCTCCAAGACCATCGAGGAGATCGGTGCCCAGCGTAAGAAGCATGGCAGCACCATCTTCCAGCAGGTAAGCATCTCCACCGATATCATATTGGCTTCTATCTAACACATCAAGATCTACTCCAACGCCAACCTCTCCGTCACCTGGGACGCCATGGAGCGTGCTGAGGCTCAGGGTGTCAAGGCCATTGTCTGGACCATCGATGCCCCTGCCACCTCTACTCGTCACCGTGCTGCCCGCTACGACACCACCAACGCGTACGTTGTCTCAGCTATCTATCCATCAGTATCTTTGACTAACTTGAGATTAGTAACGGTGCCACCTCTGTCCTGAGCGTACGTCTTCACTAACATCCATCTTTTCAAATCTCTAACCTTTATAGTGGGAACTCTTCGACGAGATCAAGTCTCACACCAAGCTCCCCATCATCCTCAAGGGCATCACCACCACCGAGGACGCCCTCAAGGCTGTCGAGAAGGGCGCCGACGGCATCTGGCTGTCCAACCACGGTGGTCGCCAGGTCGACTACTCTCCCTCTCCCCTCGAGATCGCCTACGAGCTCCGCCGCAACGCCCCCGAGGTCTTTGAGAAGACCGAGGTTCTCGCCGACAGCGGTGTCCGCTACGGCAGCGATGTCATCAAGCTGCTAGCCCTCGGTGTCAAGGCCGTCGGTCTGGGTCGCCCGTGAGTTTTGAGAATCCCAAGGGTTTTGTATATGTGTGCTGACCTCCCATAGCTTCATGTACTCCAACATCTACGGTGTCGAGGGCCCCAAGAAGCTGATCCAGATCCTCAAGACTGAGATCCTTGCCGATGCTGCCCAGATCGGCATCAACGATCTCCACAACATCCCCGCCAAGGTGGTAAGTTTGCACTTTCGTGATGAACAAGAATATGGCTGACAGCTTAGCTCAACACTCGTGCCCTTGAGCGTGATGTCTACCTCATCAACGAGAACTAGGAATAGAATATCCACCCTTCATGTATATAATTTATAGACGATAGACACTTGGATATATATATTTGCATTTGAGTTACGCTTGCTAGCCTTGATATAGGAGTTGAATCTTGACGTGCACTCCTCTTTTCTAGTCGACAACCCGGTAGCGAGTTGCCGCAAACTATAGTCTTCTTCTCATCCATGGCGTCTCTAAAAGTGAACAGCAAACAAAAGAGCAAAAGACATTTACCAATGCGTGGTTTATTTCAACGGCGGCACTAAGAAGAGTTGTCGGCCGCAATATCAAAGAACATACTGATCAATACATAACAGCATCAAAACCTAATACCGTAAGATGCCGGTAGGAATGGTAGCCTTCACGGCCTCGATTGACTAGCCCAGTTCATCCGCTCAGCATTATACTGCGCTCCGTTATCCTTGTTGATGTTTTGACGCCCATCGCCCGGGTTGCTGAATAGATCCCCCCTTCCATAATGAGCCACCGCTGCCGTGTGGCTCATTGGCATGGGTGGTTGTGACAAAGCCAGCTCATTCATGGCTTCTGCCAGTTGATGATCCTGGTCGACCGTCGCTTCGATGACGCACTCGTTGACAAGCTCCTGGGGGCCTTGTAAAAGCTGTGTGAGAGTCACCTCGATCCCACTGGTGCCCGGTTTTTGTAGGAACTCCTCATAACGTTCCTCTCTCTCGGATTCAGAGGTACCTGCCACAGCTCTGAAGATGGCCGACAAGTTTTTGGCTGCTGCTTTGGTCGATTCCATGGCCCCGAGGATCGAAGGGTCATCAGGATCCAGGCTATTCGCTTTCCGCTGCTCCTGAATACCTTCGAGAATCTGCTGTACAAGTGTAACCAACTTCCTTGTATTGCTGAAACTTGGGGGTAGGCCATCATGGGGAAGAACCGCCTCCCATTTTTCTGCGACGTCGTTCAGAAACTGGAGGGTGAAAGAGATGAGCTTGTCGACGCGTTGACCTGACATTGCACAAGAACTTGACGAAAGAAGTGAGGTAAGAAAAAACAACATAGTAAGCGCTCGGCTATATTAGTTTATAACGCCCTGGCATGCAAGGCAGACACGTTTGGTGCCGGACAGGCAGAGTCTCACTCTTCACACCATACCAACATGCGCACATCGCACCTTAGTGAAAGGCTATCATAGAATGGGAGATAGAAGATGTATGCAATTGCAAAGTAATAATTACTTAAGAGAAGATAATGCTATACACAACAATGCACGCTTATCGCCCTTGGCACGGAGATTGATCACTGCCGAGGACCCCCCTGAATAATCATCGAGTAAGCAAACACCTGCTGCCCCTTGCCCATGTTGATATGTTGCTGACCACTTCCCATATTGCTAAACTGGTGTCCTATTCCATAATGGGCGACCGCAGGGTTTTTGGACATTAAAGGGGTTGGGTTGGGTACATCCTGCATCGGGCTGCGAATCTTGACGTCTGTGATAGGTTTGATCGTCTGGATAGCCGCCAACAGCTGTACATTTTCCAGCAGGCTTTTCATCAGCTGATCCATCTTGTTCTCCTTGGCCAGTCGGCGCACAGCGAGGAGAGAGCGATCAGCAAAAGTGGCACCGGGTTGGGTGGTCACGCCCTGCAGGATGCTCTTCAGCCGCAGAGCCTGATCTTGGCAAGACTCGAGAAGTGTTTGGATGGCCCCAAGGTCGCCCTGGCCTTCATGCGATTCTGAGACGCGCCGTTCTGCAGCCTGTAGGATGGCTCGTATAAGAGGCAGGCGCTGAGATACCGCATTGAATCCATCGGGTAGATCGCGGCTGTCCCTGATGGTTTTCAGCAGTTTCGAGGTTCCGTCGATGATGCCAATGATGGCCGATATGAGACTAATGACCTCTATGCCTGACATGATGGTGCGGCAACTTGAAATCTCTAGTGGAAGGACTTGGTGAGGGGGATAAGTTTCCGTTGGGTTATAACCCTTCGGCTCTGCAATGGCACCCGATCCCACACTTTCAACCCAATATATTGGCTGTTCTCTCCGAGTGGCTTAGACCTGGGGTTTCACAAGACCCTGTTGTCAACGCCACTCAGTTTGGTATGGTGAGATTGCACTTCTGCCTGCCAGTCTGCCTTGAAAATAGAGGGAGGAGTCTCAATCTGTGGCATGCCCCAACACGAATGGAGCTTTTGGAGGGCATGGTATCGTTTCCTTTGTTCCCTGGTATGCATATCTTTCTCTTACGTGTCTCTCATCTGCAGCCGAGTGGCACACCGCCCAGACCGAGACGCCCGAATACGAGAGTCAGCCGTGTCAACCATATCAACTCAATTCCGCTTGTCCCTCTCATCTGACTTCACTGCGCATTCCCCGACTCTGGGTTCGACTCGCTGAGAACCATCAACCATGTCGGCTACCCACATGGGAAAGGGTGACATGTTCCATAATGCAGGTACACAAAACATCTGCAAGGACAATGGCACTCAAATCATTCAAGCTGGTGAGTGTATAAAAGGTCCGATAAGCCGTCAAAGACTTACCAAGTGGACAGGTCCGGATGAGGAGGCAAAGAAGGATTGCCAATGTGACAATTACATGCAACAAAACGGCTACGACCCAAACGATCAGAAAGCCAACGCCGAGAGGAAAGGAGGCCAACTTTGCGAGCCTGCTTGCGAATGGATCTTCAGAAATCCCGAGTTCCGGCAATGGCTTGACGGCGCAGGCCTGTCTGGCCTGTGGCTTCATGGGGGGCCTGGCAAAGGCAAGAGCATGCTTCTGTGCAGTGTCATCAATCATCTGCTAGAGCTAGCTGGAGAAGTACCGGTTACTCCTGATCCAACTCCTCTCGTTGCATATTCCTTCTTCAGCGATCCGGATGGCGTATGCGAAGCAGCTTTTGTGGTGGCTAGTCTTATATACGGACTGGTCAAACAGCGGCCCTCGTGGCTTCGTTGCATCTCCAAGGTTTACGATCACGAAAACAAATACCCATTCAAAGGGAAACGGTCGTTTACTGCTCTGGGAGGCATCTTGAGAGACATGCTGCAAGACAACCAAACAGGAGCCAGGATCATCTTGGTAGTTGATGCACTCGACGAATGCACCACAGACCTCGATAGGCTCCTACAGTTGATCCTGAGCACGTCATTACTTCAAAACGTCAGATGGCTTGTGTCTAGTCGAGGACTTCGAATCATTCACCAAGAGTTTGATGCAACCGAATCAAAGATGCGGAAGTTGAGTCTCGATCAAACTGGAGAAGACATCCAGAAAGCTGTCCAGACCTACACAAATCACCGAATGAGACGTCTTCATCATCTCAGATTGAGCGAAGAGGACAGGGAAGAGCTTCAGAATCGACTAATGCGCAAAGCAGGAGGTACATTCCTGTGGCTGTCTATCGTCATGGCCGAGCTTGAGGAGGGGAGCAGTTGGCACATCGACAATGTTGTTGACAGTGTTGAGGGGTTGCCGGAAGACCTCGAGAGCCTCTACGAAACGCTACTGCAGAAACTGCTAGACGACCTCGGACGGAAGAGGACAAAGAAGAAGCTCGACAGAGACGTTCTTAACAAAACACTTGCCACGGTAGCAGCCGCTCTACGGCCACTCTATATCGAGGAACTGAAAGAGTTGGCCGAGTTCCCTGTGGAAATTCGCGACACCAGCCAAGTAGAAGAGGTTGTCGACAAATGCGGCGCCTTTCTCACTCTTCGAAACAACCAAGTCTTTCTCATTCATTTTTCTGCCAAGGAGTTCTTGACGCCGAACAAGTTAGAGTTAGCATTTCAGTCTGATCCTCTCGACATTCACTCGCATTTGTTTATACGCTCGATATCTGTCATGAAGGCGAATCTCAAACGCGACATCTACAACCTGAAACAACCGGGAATCAACATTCGGGAGAGTGTGAATAAGCCGTCTCCTGACCCGCTGTCTCCCCTTGGATATTCTTGTGTCCACTGGATTGATCATCTTGAACAAGTTCAGGAGAAAGACCCATCGCATTACCATACTGTAAGATGCTTCATCGAGAAATCGCTGTTGTACTGGCTGGAGGCGATGAGCTTGCAGAGAAAGATGGGTGAAGCAATCGAGGTGGCACGTAAGCTACGGGACCTAATGGTAAGCTATAATAACTCTCCATCTGGCCTAATTTTCTTTCGCAGTTTGAATGAGGTGGTTGGATATGCCTCAGACTTGCAGTTTTACTAACCTTTGATCAGCATAATGTAAGAGATCACGAACTGGACAGTCTTGCCCAGGATGTATTGCGTTTCGTTCAATCCCACTGCTTCACCATAGAGGATTATCCTCTACAAGTCTACATATCTGCCCTTCTATTCAGTTCTCCTAGCAACTGGGTTAGAAAGATTTATGGAGGAGAAGAGCCCGACTGGATCTCATTGAAGCCAAATATGGAAACCGTCTGGAGCGACTGCATGAAAACCCTTCCGACACTTCATCACCCGGGTGAGTTGGCCATTTCGACAGATGGAAAGCTGCTGGCTTCGACTTTCCAACCAGGATCATGTGGTAACTTGGTTGGGGTCTGGGATTTGGACTCGTATGAGCTGATGGGAGAATTCGCCGTCGACTTTGGAATCGATATTCTTATATTTTTAAGCGATGGGAAGCGGCTCGCAGTGACAGGGTACTCCCAGAATACCTTCGAGATCTGGAATGCGGAAGCGGGGTCATGCCTACAAACACTTCGAAGCCCTGACGAATCCAGCGTTTGCTTTACCTCTCTTGCAGTGCCTACTCGACCAGATCTGGATGGGGATTTGATAGTATCTGGCTCAGATAACGGTGCAGTCAGATTCTGGGATGCAGCTACCGGGAACTACACCAGAAACATCCGCACATCCATTGAAATTGTTACGATTCTGGCATTCTCCCCAGATGGCCAGACACTAGCGGTTGGGCTGGGGAATGGGTCTATCGAAATGTGGGATTCCCAATCACGGGTTCTGGTCAGGAAATTTGGAGGCCGTAGTAAGATCTCCTCGATGGCATTCTTTGGGGACGAGAAGCTTTTATCTACGTCATATGGTAAAAAAAACCACAGAATTTGGGACTGGAAGACGGGCAGTTGTGTCAAAACCCTAGATATGGGACATGTTGACGATGCCGTCTCGTTGGGCGGTGCGGGTTTTGCATCCTGGTCATTTGACGAGTCCACGGCCAAGATTTGGAACAAACAAGGGGAATGTGTCCAGGTCTTGGGGGGATGGCAGCTGTGGATGGCTAATCCGGCCTGTTGTGCTGAGAAGCAACTCCTCGCTTGCGCCACCGACACCGACATCAGCATTTGGGACTTGAAGCTGCTTACAAACCCTAACCCTACACACAAACAACCGGTTCTTTCGGTTGCATTTTCTCCCGACGGTCTATTGCTGGCATCAGGATCAGATGATTCGATCAAGATCTGGGATACACAGGACTGCACCTGCATCCGTGCGATTGACTGCGCTGAAGTCGGAGGAGAGGGGCTAGCCTTTTCTCCAGACAGCCGCCATCTTGTATCTCGAAGATTTGAAATGAGGTTGACAAAACACTTGGTGACAAAACACTCCGTCAACTTCACTCTTTGGGATATAGACATGGGCGAGGCTGTTGGGACATTGTCCAACGTGAGCGGGCGGGAGGCTTTTTCACCTGACGGCAGACTGCTCGCACTGGCCTTGGGCGCATCCATCGTAATAATATTGGACATGGATGCCTCCAAGCAGCATCTTCAGATTCAACGCGGTGCCACCTGTCTCGCTTTCTCAGCCGATGGACACAAACTTGCACTGGCATCAGACACGAGCTTGGAGATCTGGGACATGTTCAACGGCACATGCGTTGGAACTATTGCCCATCAAGTGTCTACAGTTGCATCCATTGCACTATCCGCAAACATGCAGCTGCTTGCTGTTGGCTCGATTCAAGGGGCCGTCTACATTTGGGACACAAGCGCCACGGCGCTTACTCTCGTCGTACCTGCGGGCGCTACTTTGGTGGACGCAGTAGCTTTCTCACCCAACCAAGAGTTGCTGGCTTGGGCGGATCACGATCATATTCGAATAAGGAACTTGAAGGATGGCGGGGAAGCTCGTTACTCGTGGCCTAGGGGGCTCACGGATATGAGGAATGGCAGGATCTCGCTCCAGTTCGACCGGTGCGACAGCTCAAGGTTGCGCACACCAATTGGTGATCTGGATACTCGCAATCTATTTGATGGGGGTGTAGGTTTCCGCGGTTATCATATGGAACAGCGTGATTTGGGAGAGTGGATTGTTAGAGGCCAAGAAAGACTGGTTCTTCTTCCTACAGAATACAGCCGGGATACGGCATGGATCGTTTTGGGACAAAGAGTAGCAATAGGTTGCAGCACGGGACAGGTATTCTTGTTTCGGTTTGCTTGACTAAAGGAAGTTGTGAATAGTTCCTAAGTAAAGAGATTCTTATGATGAAATTGAAAAGGAGCCACTGGGCTATTGCATGACTATCTTTGTATTGTATTGTATTGTATTGTACTGTATTAGTGTTTAACGTCGGTAAGTCCCTGTTAGAAGGCAAAGGGCGCCTAGTTAGTGTTCCCCGCGTGTGAGTCTAGCAAACCGTGCACGCAGGGGCTCTATTCTAGGGGGGTGCTCTGGATGACAAGATGGCAAGGGAACAACTACGAGGAGGAGGATCGTGACATGAGTATTTTTGCATGATATGGAGATGGGAGTTAGTTTATAGGAATCGCATCTGTACTGAGAATACAAACCTCTATCTGGCTCTTCTACTATGGTGTGGATGTGGTGAAGCTCAAAGGACACAAAAGTAGACTGTCGAAGGGGTGAAGTAATAGCCCCTCTCAGGATTTTAGCCCGGTGTTCCCGTGACCAAGAGAGAACAAACTTGAATTAATATTGAAATATGCCCTAGCACTCTAGTGTGTCTCCTTCAGCAGACACAAGGCACACTCGCTTGTGTCCTTACACTGGATTCTTTATTGTTGGATGCCCCGTGTAGACGGTGTACAAAAACGGCGTATTGGCATAGACAACCCGTATAAAGAGGTCGATGACTGGCCATATGAGCCCTTGGTAGCTTGTACCTACAAACATGTTAGCGACAAGACGCAGAGGAGCCTGCGGAACTTACCTTGTACCAGCCCGTCCGTCCATGATGCTGCCATGAAGTTGGAGTAGATATCAATAGCGCCGATGCTGCACGGTCATTAGTAGCCATCCAGTGTGTCGGGGGATGGGGTACAAACATCAAGCCCACAAAAACAATGAGAGTCATCTCCAGACGGTTGATCCGGGTCAGTAGCATAAACGCGGCAGAGGTAAAAAGCATGAGGAGGTCCACAGACAGACTTGTCGACATCTGGAATATGCGGACATATATGGAGTTGATGCACGTGCCCTCAACATCGGCCTTCCATGCCTTCTGAAGGGGGTGGCACTGCATGGCATGGAGCCAGGAGAATGTAATGGTCCAGTATGTCGCCCATCGTCGGGCCTTGACGAAGTCCGGTCGCCCGGGATGCAACTTGTGGTGCTGCTCGATAAAAAAGGACGCGAAGCTGATCTTTGTCGCGCCGTTTGCGAGGGTATACTGTGGATTTTGCGTTGGCGATGAGGGCTTCTTTGGGCATTGCAGGGAACTTACTAGCAGGTCGCTGATGTATTTGGACAGGAGCAATCGTTCGAAGTCGGCGCTTGAGCGTTCGTTCGCCTCGCTGCCTCGACGAATCTCTAATCTCTGTGGTTAGCGCAAGAGTGCTCAAACGGTCAACACATCGGGTGATGTACCGGGCCCGGCAACCATCGAGTTTCCAATAGAGAGCACCTGCAAAGAGGATATTAGACATGTATGCCTGCCCAAAGACAGAGAAAAGACGTACGTAGGCGACAACCATGAAAATGTCGGAAGGGTATTTGTAAAAGCTTGGGTTGCCCAAGCTAGTCGACATCTGCCGCTCGCGTCGCGAGAGGCGGAGCATCACCAAGCACATGGCCAAGACATTAAGGTAGAAGCCAATCGACCAGGCAGTCGGGTCGGGCACATGGACCTGCATTGCCAGTTGATGCGAAAAGAATATCTTGAAAGATGTGGACTTGAGAGGCTGTTGGGTGTATGTATTGACAGGCGAGAGTTGGTGGTTGTTGATGATTCGTTGGAGGGAGGAGAGTAAGGAAGCGCGGTTGCCCCAGGTCACCTGCTCCTTCCTTCCTTCGGTCTTGGCAGCCTCAAGAATCTCTCAACATTGGTCACTCCCGTCGTTACATGCATGTTTCCTCGGCTTTTGGTAGGTAAGTAGGCAATTAGAAATTGACGAGGTATTAGATGATAAGAATTTCCTGTGTTTGGTACCTACATTGTTGTGATCTCGAGGTACTCATTCGCAAGTACATAGTCCTTCAGATTGCCTCTATTTTGAACGACCCTTGATAGAGGTTGAGCATAATTAACAATAAAGGATATTTAGTAAATAGGAAATCTTTAAAAATGAGAGTATTAATAGCACAAAGGAAAGCCCTAGGCATGACTACCCTCCTACTCGTGTGAAACCGCAAAGCCATGGTCCCCCTCAGTCATCTACCTGGAAACATCCCGGGCAGTTGAAGCAGGCCGGGTCATCCCATACAGCATTAAAAAGGGACGGATCGTTGGTCCGTAAAGGGATGGGATCATCTGGATGCAGGGAGAGCTCGAGGACGGAAAGCATGCAACGGCCGTTCTTCCAGCCTGACCCCTTGCAACCCTGTATCGCCCTGCAGACGGCGGCGCATTCCTCGTTTGACCGCTGTAGTGGGTATTGCTCGATCCACTGGTCGCCTGTCCAGTACCCGCCGGCCATGTAGGCTGGGAGGTTGCAGATGATGTCTTCTGAGACCCCGACTCGAGCGCAGCGGTCACCCGGGGTGTAGGAGCAGAAGCGGCTGGGCATGTTGAAGACGGACTCTGGGATGCAGTCTGGACAGGTCCAGCAAGTCTTGTCCGCCCAGACTGAGTGCTTCCAGGGGCTTTCAAGAAAGACGGCCATGTCCGCAGTGGTTAGGGTGGCGCCTGTGAAGAGGCAGCGGTTCTCGACTGAGTAGTAGCCTGCCGACTGACAGCCGTCCAGGGTCTGGCAGATGGCGGCACACTGATACACGTTGTCCTGGTGGGGGTAGTCATTGCGTGTCTCGGTCCATGTAGCGCCGTTGTAGTAGGCTGCATAGATGCAAAGAAGGTCCCCATGGTTGGTGAAGCGATTGAACTCGCACTCTTCGCCGTGGGTGTACTTACAAGTGCTGGTCGAGGACGCAGGGGCTTGCGAGGTGGTGGTTGGGCGCCGAGAAGGCGTCGGTGTCGAGTACTCCCAATGATTGCCTGTAGTTGAATCTCCAACAGGTCCAAGTGTATTATGCCCCCCTTGTTGGCTGGTGGCCGGAGCCCGAGGGGTTGTTGGTGTCGAGTGCTCCCCTCCGTCAAGCGTACTTGGTCCAGGAAGCCAAGAGCTCGGGCTCGACATCTGGCCACAAAGGAAACAGTTGAAGCAATCAATGTCAGACCACTCTAGTTGGTCAAATCCAGGAGTCGGCTCCGGGAACGGAACCTCGCCTAAGCGCTGCTTCAGGAAGAAACACGGCGAGTTGGGGTCATGTGGGTTCACTGAAAAGGAGAGGCAGTCATCCATGTAGGCGCACGTGATGGCACACCTTTGGATGTCGAGCGCCTGGAGAGGCTTCTCTTCAAGAGTGTATTGGTAATAATGCGCTTCAGGCCATCCGCGTCGTTCACAGATGGGCCTCGTGGGAGTGGGCCATGCTTGGCCGCAGTGACCTGGATAGCGCCAGTCATCCGGGCACACAGGTTGAGAGACAATCGCTGCCCTGGGAGGCTGTCCAGTAGTGGGAGATGGAGAATTCCTCGTAGGTGTATGCCAGCTGTTGGGTGTTGACCAGCTGTCGATGGGGGTGTGCCAGTTGTCAAGGGTGGATGGGCTCTTGACGGGAGTACTCCAGGTGAGAGTAGGGGCGGACGAGCTATTGTGCGTACGGCCACTGTATGAAGGCGTGTTCCAGCTTTCTGAGGGGGTGTAGAGAGGAGTGTGCTCAGACCTGGTGGTGATGAGACTATTGATAGTGCTACTACTCCTCTTGCTGGGGGTGCCAGGGGTAGAAAAGGACTCCTCGTCCGAGCTGAGTGTGGGCATCCACCCGGGAGTAGAGGGAGTAGAGAGAGTAGGTCGAGATGTAGAGCTGGCACTCTTAGTGCTACTTGGCGAAGGATTGTTGGGGCTGTCATCAAAATTCAACTGGAACCGATCAATATTCTGAGGTGTAACCTGGTTCGAGATGAAGATGGAGTCGACGTAGAGCTCCGCATATCCAGTGCCCCAGCAATCCATCGAGATGCCAAAGTTGGCACGCTGGGAGTCAGCCGCGACGGTTGTGAGGACCCTCGCCCACGTGGCACTCATGCCCATGACAAAGTGGTCGTTGAAATAGAAGTACCGGTTGCCGAGGTACGCCTCGACTGTGCACAGGCTCATGCCTCCCCCGTAGCTGATGACGGCGTAGTAGAATTGGACCGTGTAGAGAACCTTTGTGCTGGGACGGAGGAACCCGAGCCACTGGGACATTCCTGCAAATGAGCCCAGGGCTCGCTTTGCTTTTCGCGGTTCTACAACAACAGTTGATACCGCTGCTGCGTTTGCTCTCATGGCAGCGCATCCGTCGTCGGGGCTGCCATCCCCCTTGAAGCACCCACCGATCTGGTGCATGACATCGCCCACGGTTTCCAAGTCGCCAAGGCCATCTGCGAATCTGCCACCAGGGAATGAATTGGTAATTACGAATGGCTCTTCGACAAAGGTAGTGGTCGGCAACTCGCTTGTCGTTGGTGATCCGGTTGTAGTTGGCGGTTCCGTCGATATCAGAGTGTCACTTGACTCCAAGGACTCGCTCGATGTTGGCAACTCGGCTGATGTTTGTGACTCGGTAGACTTAGTCTCTGTCTCGGCTGATGATGGTAATTCACTCGACAGTAGCGACCCGGTCGACATCGATGAGTCAGCCGATGATAGTGACTCGCCTAGTCTGGAGGACTCGATCAGGGCGCTGCTCGGGACATCAATCGATGAGGAAGCGATTGTTGCCTCCGTCTCGGGTAGTGCGGTTGAGCCCAGAGATGGTATCTCATCTTGTGAGGAGGTTTCCTCAGGTGGGGATGGAAAGGAAGAGGAGGATTCTGTAGATCTGCCAATAGCGGAGGACTCAGAAGACGCGGCCAAAGTAGACTGTTCTGACAGAGATTCTGCCAATTCTGTAGTGCGCGAAAGAGAATCTTTGCTTCTCGTAGTAGAGACCGTTTGGGTTATCGATGACGTGTCGGCTATCAGTGACGTATCCGGGGCAAGAGAGAGTGTCAATGATTCCGTCTCCTCTTCCTCGTCGATGATAGGGATGCTAGCAGACTGAGTTTCCTGAGAGCTAGCAGCGCTAAATTCATCAAGGCCGATAAGTCTGCCATCGACGCATCTCTCAACTATCGAAATCAGTATCAGAGAAAGACCAAGGACTCTTTAGACTTACCTCCGTAGACACTCAGCTGCACCGGCGTACAGTTCGGTGACCCCGAGGTAAAGACCATGTACACCAGACCGCTGGAGGAGTCTTGGCAGAAAGTGGCCTGGCCATTTGGAAACGACGGATTCTTGAAATGAAGAATGCCCCCTTCGTTGGCAAAGGTCCTCGTGATGGAACCGTCAAACGGAGATCCGAGCGCCTGAAACTCTTTGTAGTCCTCGCCTTGGTAGTAAAGAGGAACATCCCCATCGAAAAGCTCACCCGAGCTAGGACCTGAGCCCAGAGTGAAGATGCTCGCAAAGGTGCAGACTTGGGGGTTGTTGTTGCCTACAAATCCTTTGAGTTCTCGCTTCGAGACATCTCCAGATGGTGTGATGAGAAAGATGACTTGTTGACCAGATAGTCCAGGTCCTCTAGAGGTTTCCGGGATTGGAGTGTCGGAGGTTATTGACGGGAGGTCAGATGCTGGGATACTAAGAGATGGCGAACGATCCACTTCCGATGCTATTGATGAGCGTCCGGAGCCTGTTAGTTGCCTAGAAGCGGTGCTGATGGCGGCTGACGGTAGAAGCTCTGTTTCAACGGCGAGCGTTGAAGAACTTAGAATAGGAGCCAACGATTCTAGGACCGACGAGTTCGGAGCTGCGCCTGCAGTGCCGATGGGTGCAAGATAGGTCGACAGGTAAGTGACGCACCAAGACCCTGATGCCAGCTCCGCATGGTCGATAGCACTGGCAGCGTTGATAAAGCCGCCAAACACTGCAAACGCAGTGAATCGGTGCTTCATTGCAGCGGTTTGAGGAGGATGCTTTGAGCGATGTGATCACCAGGGCCTCTTGATGGGATAACCGCGTACAACAGATAGTGATCACCAGGGCCGACCCTGAATAATAAAGGACGACATGATCGAGTTGTTGGTGGCACTCCAATCGGCCTTCCCATTCCAATAATCTGTCTCGCCTTGAGAAATACGCGACCAACAGTGTCTCAGGGGAAGCTTGGGCTGAGTGTCTCGACCAAGGTCCAGTCAACGGAGGCGAGCTGATGGCTAAGGCAAAATTCCTATAATTCTAGGCAAGGGAGCTTGTTTCCTCCATCGGCTTTAGTTTCCAAGAGAAACGGTGAGTGTCAGCCAGCCACCTGGGACGCCCACTGTTCACCACAATTCGTGACTAGACACCCGAGTTGCTCCCTCAAGCCACGTTATTTTTTGATTAGATAAGATCGGCCTAGATCATTCAATGTTTCGGCTTTTATTCCCTTTTTGTTCGGTTTTCTTATAGAAAGGAGAAGAAATCTCGGTGTAGGTGAATGACTTGTTGCCACGACTCTTTATACCGATATTTGTCAAATACCTTCATCGACACGACATGTTACTTAAATGAAGCAAACAAAAGAGAGATTTCTAAAATAACAGGATTCGGTAGGAAGACAAATAACGGCAAACGGCATAATAGGCTCGGTTAGACAAGTACCTAACCAGGCAGGTTTGCCGAGGTCTTTGTTTTATGCCGTCTTTGTTAATGAATCACAACTGCATACCTGCATACCCGAAGCTCAGGCCTTTAGCAAATACAATTCAATTGCCGATTCTTTGTGTATTGCTACACGCACATCGGGGTCCAGTACTTAACCAAACCCCCGATATCCAGGCTAAGAGTCGGACCAGAGACGAGGATACCACTTCGACACCTAAAGCTATAAAAATCCGACGGTCATTACATGCCAGGATCAAAATCTACGCACTCATTCTAGCACCATTCTCCCTTTTTCTCCCTTTTGCAACGTCGATTCTAGCCCGTTCCAGCCGCACAGGGCTGAGACAACATGCTAATGCACCCCTTTCAAGAAAACCACGCTACTGTCATGCTACTCGCTGTTGCTGAGCAAAGAAATATAGACCAATTTACCGACTTTTAAATTTTGAGCCCAAGTCTTAATCCTTCAGTCTCCGAGCTGTTACTCTACAAGGCTCTGTTCAAGGAGATCATTCCGGTATTGGTGAAAAGGTTGTCACATAGAGACATAGGGTTAGGGTTACTATTATAGATAAATTATTTAAAAAGAATTATTAGTGGCCGTCGAGTCAGAAACCGAACATGCCTTACAAATAATTAGTAGCCCCTCCCTTCAGTCGATCCGCACGCCATGGTGGCAATTCATCGGCCAGATCCTAGGCCCTCGCGCAAGTAGCCTCATGGCCATGAGCGCTGAATCCTGTGCGAACATTATCCTTCGCGGCAGGGGCTATGTCGAGGAAGGAAAAGTGAGGGCAAGTGTCGATACAGCTGTCCATGACAGGAAGCCTCTTCATTGCCTCATCACTGCTGGCTCTCAACACAAGGTTGGCAACGCCAAGAGGCTCATCCAAGACGTTATTAAGACCGCTACATCCGTCCCCGTATACGAGAACAAGAGAAGGGCCCAAAAACTTTGTCACCTGGCCATCACGAACGGGACCTTTCGTGACGATAAGTGTACACCCCATCAAGGACGCTCCAGTCGCCTGATTGAGGCCCCTCGGGATGACCAGCCAGGCACTATTTCTTACCACCAGCCGGCCACTGACATGCAGCAGAACAAGAAGTCAACTCTCGACTATGAGTAACGACAGGCTATGTTGGGGCTTAACGCAAACCGCAGTGTCTCACTGAGTGATGGTGTTGATGCTCCCTTTGCAGCAGGCTGAACAAGTCTATAGATGGAAAGTCGGCAACAGGAAAGTAGGCCTTGTCACTAGTCTTCGTGACTGGTCGGAAATAGTTGTACTGCGGGCGGTAGGCGGGAATGGTCCTCGTGGCGATTTCCACCAGTTGATGCCGCTCCCTCTCGAGACGCCTGCGATACCGTTGCTCGCGAGTGTTGGTGCGACTGTCAGTATTATCATATTCGGGTGGGGGCGAGGGGGACCGGGGTCATTTGGTCGATCAATCAAGTTTTTCTGTCATCTCGTCAATGCGAAGATGACCACGTAGGTATCAAGTTGCTCGGTCGTCATGGCTGATGCAATAGCGGTTGAAAGCCCAGCCCACGTTCTTATTCCGCAAGCCCCGGCGCCGTTGGCGTTTATATACTACTCAATCGGGCTGTGGATGCTTCGGGATTCTGCTTCGAGAGTTGATACTGACGCTGGACATGATGTGTTGGTTCAAGTTAAAGGATGTTCCAGTGATGACGCGTACTGCTGGTGGCCATGTCAGGTCCATCACGTGTTTTTACGAGAGGCCTCTGTCTCTTTTACCATCGGTAGGCGTCAGAACAAAGTTCAGCCATAGTATACGTGTCGGGACGCCAACCCGGGGTTCGTGACATGACTCTGAATACCGCCATTTGTGGCTTGCAGGGCTGGTCTGACCAAGCACAGAAGTGTTATAATCATCGACGACAGTGATGTGGTCATTATATTGAAAATTTTCTTCTTTGTTTCCTTGTGCCTTTGAAACTATATAATCATGACATAAAAACTGTAACTATCACCACGCACTCGCTGCCCATGTGCCACCGCCCCATTTTTGCCGGTGAAATCCCCCAACATCTCCCATGGCTATCAGAAGACACGCAAGGTGTTTTATTTATAGTTAGAAACTATGAAGGACATATATAGCTTATGGGATATTTCAATGCCCAAGGCCGTCATCATTCCTTCAAGCTGCCGCAATTGCGAAGAAATTGGCACCAAGTTGAGTCATTTGGCCGCCTCCGCGAACGTGCAGGAGAGTACCGCCGAGATTTTGACACAGATGCTGCATTGGATGATACAGCAACGCAAACTCGTGGTTCCATTACTCATGAATCCGTGGTCAGATACATAGATAAATCCATGCTAGCTCACTTCCCTGTGTAGCCCCATCCTCTCCCTTATTGACAATCCCACCCCCGTCCACAACCTCACATCATGGAATCTCCCACTACCCCCACGAGACACGTCGTCTCCCACTTAGACTTTTCTTTCCCCAACTTCCGAATTTTTCAAAATCAGACCCCCCGGATATTCTGGACGACCTTGCCCGGAGTTACCAGGATCACCCAGGGTCGGAACAATTGCCATATCAATTTTCAAGTCCAGCAACTCCCCCGACGACCATGGCCCCTGACGATAGGCGGTGTTCCCTTCACTATGCACTGCCCGGGGAATCCTGAACTGGAGAACAGCCGACCCCATGGAAGGTTCCTCCTTTTCCCATCCAGATATGTCCGGTTCGGGTCCCCTTTGGCCTCCATTTGCGACGAGTTTGATGGTAGGGAAGGGGCTTTGACCGACCAGGAGATGCGGACCATAACCAGCGAGCTTGCTCGGAAGCTTTCTTATTGCGCCCCTGAAGTTGATCTCGTCGAGGTCATCCTTGCTTCAGACGCAATGTTCTATGTTGTGCTGAATAACGAAGCCAATCTGACACCTATTCGACCTCGACTCCCAGGTGTGATTGCGCATTGCGTTGTTGGCTACTGTTTCGAGAAGCATTTTGACAGGCCAGATTGGAGGGATTGGAGGGAGAGGGAGACGCCCGCTTGTATCCCAATGAGACGAGGGCCGGTATACGGTATGATTTCCGGGACCAGAGCTCCCACTTCTGCACCCTCGGCAGCTGCCTGTACGACGTCGGGCATCCTGGTGAAGGATACGAAGGATCAACACCTTCTGACTGTTTCGGCGCATGGAATCGGACGGGGAGACCCAACCGCCTACTTCAGTCTCTCGACCGGCCAGATGCAAGCCATCGGTATGGCTGCAGCCCAGGTTCGTTTCACAGACGTGGCCCTGATCGATCTCAAGAAAACAGTCCTCGATCAGCAGCTTTTCCCGGACACGGGTCGTCTGTTACCGGTAAAGAGACTCCTTGGTGAGGACCCAAGGGACCGACTGGGCTGGAACCACATGGTCCGATTCAGAAGCCCGGTCGCCAATGGGTTGGATGGAGTCATCGTCGCCAAATCTGTCAGACCCAATATTGACCCTCTCAATATCGAGGAACCACTCCGATGCGTGGTTTATCACTGGGCTTTCACGGGGCAGGTCGAAGACGCCGGTGATGACGACATGGCGCCGAGGCCAGCTGTCGGAACATCAGGAGCCGCGGTCGTGGACAAGAAGGGCGTTTGCGTGGGATTGTTTGATCATTTCATCAGTCAAGGGCCTTGGGCAGGATTCTCTGTCATTCTCAGCGCCAGTGAATTGGTCAAGGCGGGATATCAGTTGGCGGAGGGGAAGGTGTCGGAGTTGGACTTGTAACATTACAAACTATAATGATGGCATTGCTATTATTTTATACCCCTGTATGAGAAGGGAGGGAAGTGGGTTGGCATATTTTTCGTTGTAGTGGCTGATAGCCTCCTTTGGAGATGCCATCAAGTTCACGGGCAGGGGAAGCGAACTTGTTGGAGAGGAGATATCACTGGTTCAAAAGTCCATGTGTTTCTTTATTTTACTATCGATGTTTCTATTGCAACGCTTTAACGACTCTCTCAAGTCCCATGTCGAGGTACGCATCAGGATGTGAAAAGACGATTCTAAACCAACCAGGCTTCTCAGATCCAAAGGCCTCTCCGGATGCCAAAAATACCTTCTCTTCCAACAACTTCTTCATCACCAACCCCGTGATATCCTCCGTCTCCCCCACGGTATGTCGTGACCTGTAAGCCTTACCCAGGTCCACCCAGAGGAAGAATGCCGCATTAACGCCTGGGGCGTAGGCGATGTCGTTCTTTTTAGCCCACGAGACAGCTCTTTCGTATTGAGCTGCTAGCTTCTTGCAGTTCTCGGCCATGTAGAACTCGACAAAGGTGTCGTCCTCCAAGAGATTGACCGTGATGTGGTCTGAGATGGAAGAAACCGAGCTGTAAAGACCGACTGCCACCAGCGCGCTGTGCAGTGATGGGTTCGACTGAGAAATGATAGCTCCGACGCGGATGCCGTTAGCACCAAAGTCCTTGGACATGCCCCAGAGGACATGCACGAGACTCGGGTCGATAACCCCGGTAGTGTCGATGGTAAGGGCCGACTCGAAAGGCACAGGCAGAGGGTTTGTGTCGATATTGTTGGGCCAGGTGGACAAGGCGTAAATCTCATCGCTGATGAAGTGAGCTTGATACTTTTGGCACAACTTCATGAGCCCGATAAGGACGCTGCGAGAGTAGCAGCGGCCCAATGGGTTATGGGGGTGGCTGATGACGAGTCCTTTAACTTTAAGTCCCTTCCTCTGAGCGTCCACAATGACCTCTTCGTACTTGGCCACGGCATCGTCTCCGAGAGGGTCGACCTCGTTGAAGGGGACGGGGAGAAGCTTGGCACCGAATCGGCAGGTGAGGTCAGGGATGAAAGTGCCGTAGTATGGCTGTCCGAGAAGAATGGCATCTCCAGGGTCTGCAATAGCCCAGGAAAGATGCTCGATAGCGGCACTGCATCCATTCGTCATGGAGATGTGCGCCGGTTGGATATCCCGGAACGGCTTCAACTGCCGAGTCAAGAATCGCGCGACGGCCTTCTTGGCCCTCTTTGTGCCCGTGGTGCCGTCACCATAAGTGAATGCCAGGTTAGACAGGGCTAGGTTATCCTGGATGTGCTTCTTGAGGACATCGTGCATCAGGGTATTCTCCGCAACGCCGAGACTGACGATACCGTCGGGGTTGGACTGGTGATCCCACAGGTTGGTGATGACATCCCAGATGAGCATGCCCTTGCTGCCCTCCTCAGCCTCGAGCGCGCGGTTCGACAGAGTCATTGTAGCTGATTATGAAAAGTCGGGTTAGAGTGAAGAGTTATCGAACCACTCAAGCAAGCGGCTAATCGACTCAGATGCAGGTTGATATAGATGGCTACCGGTGACCGATAGCCGCCACAACCCCGTTTTGTTTGTCATTTGCCGCCTCAAGCCGTCAAAACCCCCATCATGTCTGTCCAATCATCCAGGAAGAAGCTGGGGTTTTCTCTGCGGAGATGCCGGATACATCTTGAAAGGCGATAAGGACAAGTCGGCCAAATTATACAACATGACCGAAAAGGTGTGAGATGCAAGTTTTTGAGGCTAGCTACGATAGCAACGGATCGTCGATGCCGGCCTAAGAGTTTTTTACCTTTATGGTATGTATTTTCTACGGCAGATGCAAGACTCCCTCAAAGCGAGTCGGTCACTGTGGCAGGCCGAGTTCGGTGGCCAAAGTTTCAATACTAATTCGGAAACTGATCCGTTGTGTCTCACCGCTCAGTGAAAACAACGCGATAGAACGGTCATATCAGCACATCATCCAGGCGCTCTACTAATCACCCCTAGGTCCTTGTAAACGGTTTCCTAATCATAAATCACCCCGAGGGTTCTTGATCAGATCTCAGAGCGTGGAAGGCCCGAAGGAATCATGGTCGTATTGCTTCAACATGCTGGTCACCTGATAGTATTGTTCCTAACATAGTCGACATAAAAAGAGGTGCGAGCTGAAGACTATGTAATTTCGAAATGATAGTAGCGCTAGGCTACGATTCAAGTTGCAAATCAGCCAATGCGATTATCCAGACCGATGTCGCAATTCCTTGCTGACATTGCAACATCTCTCGATAGCACTTAGAATCCCTGTCTTAGAATGCTGCCTCCATTGTTTGCTATGCAAGTTCTTTGAATGCCCAAAATTCATAGAGATATCGGCTCAGTATTTCTATGAGCGCTTTCTTGTGTTGCATTCGTGATTGCATGAAGAGTGAAAAAAAAAATGAGGAGCCAATATGTACGTACACTCCATCATCAGCGACTTAGGCCTAGCAGTCTTTCAATTGACTTGGGCCAACGAGCAATTTTCACCTACAAATTAGAAAGGGAAAAGGCCCTTGTGTAATGATCCTTGGATAAATACACTTCATGCATGCACACCGCGTAGTGCATAGCCACACCAATTTCAGACCAAAGCCTCATTTGATAGCGCCATGCAGGTAGGCTGATTTTGATGGTCAGGCTAAATCCAAACAGATACAAGACCCATTCCCTGCCTCTATGCTTCATGCGACTACACAATAATGGCTACGTCTTCACCAGTATACACGCCTTTAGGCGACCCATCATCCAACATCCGACTATTAGAGATACACGTCCGGGATTCGAAGCGACGTCCTGCGGTGACCTGTCGCATGAGGACTGTTTCCCTCGACAACGCTCCGCCCTTCGTGGCTTTATCCTACGTTTGGGGAGACGCTGATGACCGTGAGGATATCGTCGTCAATAGTCAACTCGTATCTGTCACCAAGAGCCTCGAGGCTGTACTCCGACATGCTCCATTCTTTCAAAAGATACATCCTCCTTCTTCCCCGACATTCCTGCTATGGGCAGATGCTATTTGCATCGATCAGCAAAATGGCCGAGAACGGCAAGCACAGGTCCAGCTCATGGCAAGATTATACCAACAAGCAGAGTGCGTCTTTGCTTGGCTAGGCTCCGAGGATGAGGACTTGGCATTCCGGTCCTTGAGGCCAATTCTTCACGAGATGAAGCGTGAGAGTGAAGACAAGGTCAGAGGCTTGACAACGGCAAAGCTCGAATGGCTTCGTTCATACCCAGACCTTTGCGATAACCACGTCTTTGTCTCAAAAGACGACAACTTTCCGAACATCCCTACCATCTTCAACGCTGCCTGGTCGGCAATCAACGACCTCGTCTCTCGAAAATACTGGACGCGGGTCTGGATCTTTCAGGAAGCCGTGCTAGCAAAACGACTCATCCTGGCATGTCCTACCTCGGCCATGGTCTTTGACGACCTGGGAGCTGTCGCCATCGTCATGAACTCTGTACAGCAGTTTCTGAGAATCCTGCCATGGGCCAAGCCCAACTTCCTAGGGAGTGCGGCGTGGTACTTCATAAGAGACGTCATCGACTGGTCCCACCTCGTTGCAATCAGTCGGCTGCGACGTTCTAAGCCTCGGATCAAGGAGCTGGAACAGAGATGTGCCATGACAATGACTGGATTCGGTCTCGACGCGACTGATCCGAGAGATCATGTATACGGTCTCCTGGCCTTGACGGGCTTGGATATCGAACCGGACTACACCAAGTCTCTAGGACAGGTGTATATCGAGTTCACAAGGAAGCTCCTAGAGACAAGCCGGCTTCTGAATGCTTCTTGGGAGCTTTCGTGGCTTCATTATGCCGGGGCGGGTGTCTTTGACCAAGTCTTTACATTACCGTCCTGGGTGCCGAACCTGCAAGGCAGATCCCAGATGAAGGTCCTACTCTTGACTTCAGTAACTTACAAAGACGGGCTTAAACCCTCTGTGGGAGCTGCACGCATAGAAAACGATTCCCTACTTGTCCCGGGAGTTGGAGTCGACATGGTCACCAAGGTGCACGCCTTTCCCTGGGTCCAGGAAGAGTCCGCAAACATGATAAATATTATGGAGACATCAAAAAAGATCGTTGAAGCCTTCACAAAACCACAAGCTTCCCACGTTGCTGACAAACATGATACTTCATCTTCAGCGGCCAATGAGGAGTCTTCTCGGGAGAGCGGGAAGAATGAGAATTTGGAGGCTTTGTATAACTTCCTGGTCGATTTTATTTCCAGCCATCCCGAGGAGTACAGAAACGGCATCCCCTGTCTACAGGCTGTCTTGCGTATCATCTGGTGCCACTCGATAGCCAGAAAAGTCACGGGCCAAACAGTCATGCGCGGTATAAACTTTCTCAAGACTCTATCCGTCTACGGACCTAATCCATCCAGCGAAGACAACCTTAAAAGCCTGGGTTTTGTTCTGGACGACAGTTTCGACCGCACATTTTGTGAAAAAGTGTTTTCGGTCGAGGGACTTGAGCATGAGATTAGCGCCTACAAAGGCAGTCTTCAGCAAGAGTTTACAAACTGGGAACCGATAGGGGGCCTGACCGAATCGGTAGAGCTGGAGAATCGCCTGGCGGATCTGAGTAGTTGCTGGAGGTTTGTTGAGACGAAGGAGGGCTATCTAGGGCTGGGGCCGAAGGGTGCGGTGCCGGGAGATGTAGTAGCAATTCTCAAGGGGAGCGATGCGCCTATGATACTCAGGAGGAGCGGTGATCATTTCAATCATGTCGGAGCGTCTTTTATTCTTGGTTTGGTGGATGGTGAGCTTTCGGGACGTATTGATGAAGGGGAATGGCCTGTCCAGACCTTCAAGATCCTGTGAGGTTATGGCAGGTTAATGTTGAGTTGTATCACTGTAATAGTAGGCTGGCTTCGACTATTCGACTTGAAAACGACATAATTATAGTCTCGAAGAGCACTTCTTAATGCGACTTTTTGCCGAGATAGTTTGGTGAAACCATTCGGACCGAATCATCTTGGCTCGCCGTCATAAAACGGGGAGTACCGCTGTGCCCATGCAATGTCGCTGTGATGTGACGTAGGTCTCACCGGAGCTGAAATTAAGAACTTGAGAATTCATCCCAGCTTTTACTCAACAGTAGAATTCGGATACATGTGGTTTTGCTGGATGGAGAAAGAGGTGAGGGCATTCAGGAGGGGAGGGGGTATGACCCAGACTTACCCTATATCACTAGCAGGGACTCGTTGGAAAAAGAGACATTCTTGTGCATGATATTATCTTCTACTTGGCCGTTCAACTTGAGTACTGCTATTGGAACTAGCTTGCGAGTTTGCTGCATGTAGTTACATTTCAACCTGATGGCATCGTCCCGTCCCCGCACGCCCTGTTGTGACCCCAAGAAGAAGAAGAGCATCAGCACCTTTTGGCCTAGAAGAGCACGTCAGCGGCAGATGAAGGCAGGTTAATTACCCTGGCGATGACTGTATATGCATCTATTCTTGTATTGTCTGCTGGGATTAGTACTGAATCGGGCCAAGCGTACAGAGTCATGGTGGTGTAATGCGGAGTTTATTTCCTCGGCGGTTCTCGCGGGCAAATACCCCGAGCAGAAGGTCCAGCCGATGTAACCGGGGAGATACATAAAAAGGCCGACCGCACTTGAATGCTTTCAGTCCTTCATACCGGTTTGAAATTATTCAACCCATATTCAACTGAAAAGAAATGGCAGCCAAGGTGTGGACTCGCAAAGCGCCTGCTGGTGCGGCTTTGGACAAGGTCCAGGAAGCCATCCGAAACCGGAGCCCCTCAGTACCGATCCCAAAGCCAACTTCAGATGTACGTATCGATACATATGATGCGAAAGAGAGAAATTGCTAATAGGACATGTGCAGTTGAGCGAACTCAAGGCTGATAGTGATTCTTTCACTTTGGCATCATTCACCACCGAGGACGCCTTCGAATTGGGAAACCTGCTCTACGCCCGTCTTTATCCCTTTGCGGTTGAAGGCAAGCCGACTCTGATCTCCATCTCTCTGGCAAACAGCTCCCAAGTTATCTACCAAACCGTCACCGGGCCTGGGGTTACGCCAGACAACGAGTCTTGGGTTCGACGCAAGAGGAACACGGTTCTCAGGTTTGGCTCTAGCACTTGGTACATGCACAAGGGCAACGAGGTGGAGTTTGCTGCCAAGTTTGCCATTGCGGATGAGCAGAAGGGCAATTACGCGATTCACGGTGGAGCAATTCCCATTCGGGTTCAGGGGGTTGAAGGAATTGTTGCCGTTGTGGTTGTGAGCGGTCTCAAGCAGGATGAGGATCACGGTGTTATTGTAGATGTGATTAAGAACAACTGGGAATAGGAAGCTAAACTTAACCAGCGATAAACTCAATCTCAGCAAAAAAAACTCGTCTCAGAGATGAACCACTATTGCGTCACTCGAGGCATCCAAAATGGCCTGATGCCCAAAAATGGAGCCACGAGGATGCACAAAGTGGGAACAGATTATGCACCAAGGACGTCTTATGCGCTTAACAAATCATACTTTCCTAGCGCGCATGGCCTGGCCTGCCGCCTGCAGATCCATTCATCTGGTGATGCACCGTCAAGGATAGGTAAGCCAGCCATACGAAATTTCCGCCAACCTGACCCCCCTCGACAATGAACGCGACCAAATGGCGAATCTCAAAGGCCTGCCAGGAATGCCGCGTCAAGAAGATCAAGTGCAATGGCGAGACGCCCTGCCAGAATTGCAGGCTCAGGAATCTGGGCTGCATCTACCGCGAGAAGGCCCGCAACCGCACGCGCAAGGTCAAGCCGCGCACCGCCGCATATGAGTCCATCATGTCGCACGACGCTATGGCGGCGTCGCCGTCGCTGGAGCCTTCCGACGAGGGCACAACCGTCCCCCCGACTCCTGTTCCTGTCACCGAGGACGCTGCCTCGGCTCCAGCTGCCTCGGCCTTTGGCAGCGATAGGAGTATAAACAACAACAGCGTTGCCGCTGCTCATCGCGCATCACCGTCATGTTACCTGCAGCTGTACTATGGACCTTCTTCGAATTTCGCCCTCCTCAACGCAATTTACCATCAGATCGCTGGGACATGTCCTAATGATCCAGCATCACGCGCTGGAGTTGAAGAGGCTGGCCCTGGTCTAGACTTGTTTAGTCATCGGAGGTTGTTCTTTGGCGACTTTGCAGACAATAAACGACCGGCTTCACTGGCAGAAGACTATTCAGCCATGTTGATAAATCCAGAAACAGCCCATCGTCTACTCGAGAGGTATCTCCTCACCTACTGGCATGGACTACCTGTCATGAGCAAAGATAGCTATCGTCGCCGCCTAGACGTACTGTTTCAACCGCCGGGCATCTTTGATTATGATGCGCCAGAAACCATCATCATCATGCTCGCAGTTGGACTAGGGGCATCCATGACGGGAGAGGAAGCCATCGCAGAGTTTCTCTTTCAAAAAGCGAAGCAGGGGGCGTCTAAGCTGGATGAGGTTGTCAACATACAAGTGGTTCAAATACACCTCATGATGATAAGTCTCCCTCGTATAACCCTGATTAATATGCTTACAAGTACCACGGTCACTTCCAATCAGAAAGAGCACGGCCAAATTCAAGTTTCCTGCACATAGGCACTGCAGTCAGGAAAGCCATCGCCGCTGGCCTACATAAAGACGCCCACATGTGCCCAGGACAATCAAATGAGGATGCCGACCAGAGGAGAGTCATGTTCTGGAGTCTATTCTTCTGGGAAACGTATGTGCATCCTTTATGAGTTACTGATGAGTCACACTGACCGACATAGATGGCAATGTTTTGTTGTTGGTCGCCCCAGTTCAATCCCTGATCCAGGTCCAGCCATTCCCGTCCCCAAGAACCAAAAACACCTAATATCATTGGTGACTCTATCTCGGATCATGAGCAAATGCGTCAAGCGTATTTACAGTCCAAAACATGATTCGTTATTGCCCGTGTGGAATGCGGCAATTGAGATACGGCGGGAGCTTCACCGGTTTGCTGAGAAGCAGCTTAAAGACATGAAGTTTGGTCTTGTCAGCGATCCAACGACCGGCGAGCTTGGTGTGTGTCAGGCTATGGTGTCTACAAGTAAGTTGTTTGTTATGCTATTCATTTGACTTCGCTGATCAAGTCCAGTGTATCACCATACTCTGCTGCTGACGTTTCGGCCGTTCTTGATTTTGCGAGCCAAACTGAAGCAAGAAAAAACCTCTTCCCCTTCCTCCGCCGAGGCCCTGCATGCGCCTCCGCCTTGGCTTGACAATGCTTGCGAGTACTGCCTAGAGGCAGCAAGAAACTCGATTGGCTTTCTCACAAGCTCTTGTGCAACCAACACGCTTTGTCATGTAGGCACAACGCCCTTACCCTTTTATTCATTCTAACCGATACTAGGATATAAAATATCACGGCTTCTTTATCGAGGGAGCGTGCTACGCCTTGGCATTTGACATGTTGCAGGAGAAGAAGACGGCTCACCGCAACCTCCCCTGGATCCACTCTGGGCTTAGATGCCTCCGGTCTATGATTGCTAAGGCAGGGGCCAATGCGGGTCAACTACCGACGACAATCTCTTCGATCGAGCAGATGGTTCGCTCGGCCGGCTTTGAGCTCAAGGACCAAGTGGACCCGGATATGCGGCAATCTCAGTCCCAACAGCCGCATCACTCGGCCCTGCCAGGCTCCCCGGCCATGCCTCCGGCTAGTGTTGCCGGAGAGGAGCCGGCTTTTACGTTTCCCTCGATGCCGTTTGGCTTTGATGTCACTGGACAGGTGAATGGGACTTCTCCCATGGGCGTAGGATCGGATGAACAGGCTGACTTTACGGCCGCTGATGTTGGGTGGGACATTGACTTTGGCACTATGAATATGGAGGCATTCTTATCCCTTGACCCGACTGAGGCCTTCAATTTTGCTCTCTAAATCCGCAAGCTGACCAAGATGGGTCCCCTTATCTTTGTTGGGTCATTTCTGAGGTTCTCTCGGAGAAAGGGCCGTCTGGGCTTGAAATCCGAACCCTGAAGGGGATGATTCATTTCAATGATTTGTCAGATCTTGACACGCCTTACAAAAGGTGCATTCTGTCATTTTATCTCCGGGGACCCATCCCCTTACTGGCCAGTTTTGGACCCTGAATGGGTCTATCTGACTCTAGACGACGGAGGTGGCGGAATTACGGAAGTCCGGATATACGCGTGTAAGACGCTTTTTGGGACAATCGGGGTGCTTCAGCATCATATATACCAGACCTGTACAGAATAGAATATTGATTTGAGGCTCGAATAGACTCAAGAGCGGCTCTAGATTGACCAAAGTGACTCCTCGGTTGACGCAGTTCACTCGACGCGTAAATATGGCCGACACACCCAACGACAACGGCACCCTTGCCGAGACGCCAAATGAATCCTTTGTTCGCGACAGGGATGCTCACTTTGGGTCATCGAGTGATACTGACGTAGAGGTTGACAACGTTGATGAGGAGAGGGGCAAGGATCACATCCAGAAGCGTTTGGCCTTGACGTTCCAGGATGTGACTGTTCGAGTTACTGCCCCTGACGAGGCACTGGGAGAGACTCTTTGGTCGAGAGTTGATCCTCGTCAACTAGCAGGGCTGTTTAAGGGGAAGCAGCCAATGAGGGTAGGAAAATCTAGCACCAACGCTTTTAGGCCACTTGGTAACTAACTTTGCTACTTAGACCATCTTGCACGAGGTTTCTGGTCAAGTAAACCCAGGGGAAATGGTAAGTAGTTCTTTTATCTGGTCAAGAAGATTTCTAACAGGGACATTTTAGCTGTTGGTTCTTGGTCGACCTGGCTCAGGTTGCACATCTCTCCTCCGCGTACTATCCAACCACCGAGAAGCCTTTCAAGAAGTCACCGGCCACACAAAGTACGGAAACATGGATCACAACCAGGCGAAAAAGTACAGACAGCAGATTGTTTTCAATACGGAAGGTAAGTTTCGAAACTTGCCTTTGCTCTCGACGTTGCTGACTCTTCCCCCAGATGATATCCACTTCCCAACCCTCACCGTCAACCAGACCATGAAGTTTGCTCTCCGAAACAAGGTTCCTCGGGAGAGACCGAAGCATGTGGAAAAGAAGAATCACTTTGTTCAGGATATGCGGAACCATATTCTTGACTCTCTAGGTATTGGGCATACGCAAAAGACGCTGGTCGGCAACGAGTTCATCCGTGGTGTTTCTGGTGGAGAGAGGAAGAGAGTCTCCCTGGCGGAAGTCATGGCCAGCCAGGTTTGCTTCCAAGTCCCCATTAGTAAGAGCGAGAACTGACGTTATACGCAGAGCCCCCTGCAGTTCTGGGACCAACCAACCCGAGGTCTCGACTCCAAGACGGCCCTGGAGTTTGTCGAGACACTCCGCCGAGACGCCGACCGAAACGGCAAATCCGTGGTTCTGACAACCTACCAGGCCGGCAACGGCATCTTTGACGCCTTTAACAAGGTCCTCGTCCTCGCCGAAGGCCGCGTAATCTACTACGGCCTCCGCGCAGCCGCCAAGTCCTACTTTGAAGAAATGGGCTTCATCTGTCCCCGCGGCGCCAACGTCGCCGACTTCCTCACCTCGGTCACCGTCAAGACGGAGAGAGAGATTGCACCTGGCTTTGACGGTCGTGTCCCGACCACAGCTGAGGAGTTTGAGGCCGCGTACAAGAGGAGCGAGGTTTGCCAGCTCATGGCGAGGCTTGTGCAGAGGCCGGAGAATATGGATGATCAGGTTGAGGATTTGAAGATGGCAGTTGAGAGGGAGAAGAGGCAGAGGTGTTGGAGGATTGGTAAGAGGGGTGTTTACACTGCTGGTCTTCGAGAGCAGGTCATCAACTGCACCCAACGGTATGTTCACTACCCTTGACCACACAACAATGCTAACCTTTAAAGTCAATGGCAAATCATGATGGGAGACCGCCTATCCCTCTCTATCAAAGTCATCTCGGCAATCATCCAAGCCCTCGTCTGCGGCAGTCTCTTTTACAACCTCCCCCTAACCAGCGAATCCATCTTCCTCCGCCCAGGCGTCCTCTTCTTCCCCGTCCTCTACTTCCTCCTCGAGTCCATGTCCGAGACGACAGCGTCCTTCATGGGACGGCCCATCTTGATGCGGCACAAGCGGTTCGGCTTCTACAGGCCCACGGCTTTCTGCATTGCAAACGCTATCACGGATATCCCCATCGTCATGCTGCAGGTTACGTGTTTCTCGCTGATTCTGTACTTTATGAGTGCGCTGCAGCATGACGCGGGAAAGTTTTTCACCTTCTGGATTATAGTGAACGCGGAGACGCTTTGCTTTATTCAGTTGTTTCGGGCTGTTGGAGCCATGTTTAACCACTTTGGTCTCGCGAGTTACGTTTCCGGACTGTTGTCGACAATCTTTTTCGTCTATGGAGGTTTGTTCAGCTTGACCAAGTGTTTGGGTGGATACTAACCACAAACAGGTTACCTGATTCCTTTCAGCAAGATGCATCCTTGGTTCCGCTGGATCTTCTATCTCAACCCGGGTGCCTACGCGTTCGAATCCCTCATGACAAACGAGTTCCAAGGTCTCAGCCTCGACTGTGTCGCTCCTCAGTATATCCCCTTTGGCGCTGGCTACGATAACCAGAGCCAAGAGTACCGAGGTTGCACTGTCCTCGGTAGTGATGGCTCTGGCAGGATCGATGGTGTCACCTATGTGCAACAGCAGTACAACTATTCCGTCGGTCACATCTGGCGTGGCTTCGGCATCATCATCGGTTTCTGGATTTTCCTCATCGGACTTACGGCACTCGGCTTTGAGTTGAGAAACAGCCACGGAGGGTCTTCGGTTCTGCTCTACAAGCGAGGTTCACGAACGAAGAAGACCTCTGACCCTGAGAAGGAGGCCGGTCGAAACTCGGAGTCTCTGCAGATGTCAACTCAAGCTACACGACAGTCGACCTTTTCGTGGCATAACCTGGATTACTACGTGCAGTACCAAGGTGCGCAGAAGCAGCTTCTAAACCAGGTCTTTGGATATGTGCAGCCCGGAAACCTGGTTGCTTTGATGGGTTGCTCTGGTGCAGGCAAGACCACGTGAGTTCTCAATATCACCTACGACTTGACCCGTTATCTAATTAGACTGTGTAGACTGCTCGATGTTCTTGCTCAACGCAAGGATGCTGGAGAGATCCGCGGTTCCATCCTCATCGATGGAAAGCCTCAAGGAATCTCCTTCCAGAGGATGACGGGGTACTGCGAGCAGATGGATGTTCATGAAGCCACCGCAACGGTCAAAGAGGCTCTTATTTTCTCGGCTGTTCTGCGACAACCCAGGGACATACCTTACAAGGAGAAGATTGCCTACGTCGACCACATCATTGAGCTTTTGGAGCTGGAAGATATTTGCGATGCTCTTATCGGAAGTAGGTGTCTCCGTTAACTCTGAAGTTCTGATGCTAATCGCATTCAGCTCCCGGTGCCGGCCTCAGCATTGAACAGCGCAAGCGTGTGACTCTCGGTGTCGAATTAGTTGCGAAGCCAACTCTACTCTTCCTCGATGAGCCTACGTCAGGCCTGGATGGCCAATCCGCTTACAATATTGTCCGCTTCATGCGACGCCTCGTCGACGGTGGCCAGGCTGTTCTGTGCACTATCCACCAACCTTCTGCTGTTCTCTTCGATGCCTTCGACTCTCTGTTGCTTCTGGCCAAGGGTGGACGGATGGCTTACTTTGGCGAGAGTAAGCATAGTCCCACCCCCGCCTCTTCTTGTACTAACAATATGTTGTAGCTGGCCAATACTCCAAGACGCTTCTCGACTACTTTGCCAGAAACGGTGCCCCCTGCCCCGAAGGAGCGAACCCAGCTGAGCATATCGTCGAGGTGATTCAGGGCAACAGTGAAGTCGACGTTGACTGGGTAGACGTCTGGAACCAATCTTCTGAGCGAGCAAGAGCTCTGGAAAAGCTTGAGAAGCTGAACCAGGAAGCCATCGCAAACACTCGGGATCAGGTTGAGGATACCGCTAGCTTTGCCACTTCCAAGTGGTTCCAGTGGAAGACGGTCCTCCACCGACAAATGATTCAGCTCTGGCGATCTCCAGTATGTCATTCATTCCCATTCTTTCATTTGACTTGTACTGTGCTAACTCGTCGCAGGACTACGTGTGGAACAAGATCAACCTTCACATCTTTGCAGCCCTCTTCAGCGGTTTCACATTCTGGATGATTGGCGACGGCACATTCGACCTGCAGCTGCGACTCTTTGCCATCTTCAACTTTATCTTTGTGGCTCCTGGGTGCATCAACCAGATGCAGCCGTATTTCTTGCACAACAGGGACTTGTTTGAGACGCGAGAGAAGAAGGCGAGCTTATCACTTACCCCTAGCACACTCTTCTAACATATGACAGTCCAAAACTTATCACTGGGTCGCCTTTATCGGATCCCAGACCGTTGCGGAGATTCCTTACCTTATCATCTGTGCTACAGTGTACTTTGCTTGTTGGTACTTTACCGCCGGTTTCCCAGTCGAGGCCAGAATTTCGGGTCACGTCTATCTCCAGATGATCTGTATGTCGTCCTTTTTACCTGCACGGGGGGAGTATCGCTAACCTAGTCTAGTCTACGAATTCCTCTACACATCGGTCGGACAAGCCATCGCGGCATACGCACCAAACGAGTACTTTGCCGCAATCATGAACCCCGTCCTCATTGGTGCAGGAATGGTGTCCTTCTGTGGCGTGGTCGTCCCCTACGACGCCATGCAGCCGTTCTGGAAGTACTGGCTCTACTACCTCGACCCCTTCCACTACCTCTTTGGCGGTCTCATGGGTCCCATCATCTGGGACGTCAAGGTCGAGTGCCGCCCTCAAGAGTTTACCAGCTTCAAGGTGCCAGACGGTCAGACGTGCGGTGAATACGTGGCAGACTTTTTGAGCGCCAACGCTGGCTATGTGGCCAACCCCAACGCCACTGGGAGCTGTGACTACTGCGCGTATTCTACGGGTGCCGAGTATGCAAAGACTTTTAACTTTCGTGAGGAGTACTATGGATGGCGAGATGTAAGTTGGTTTTCCTAGTAGTGGACTGCGTGACTAACTGAGTTGGTAGACGGGAATCACGGCTCTATTCTGTATCTCCTCTTATGCTCTCGTCTTTTTGATGATGAAGCTTCGAAGCAAAAAGACCAAGAGCGCGCGGTCTGACTAAAAGGCTGGAAGAGAGAACGAGAAAAGGAGGTTTCAATGATGGAAAAACAGAGCACAATTTTGAAAAACTAACAGGATAAGCATGGAAGGGGCGCCAGGGAGATTGGTAATAAGCTGCGAGGATAGATCGTGATGTCAGATCAAACGATACCATTAGAATGGGTTAAAATGGGAATTAGGCATTATTAGATTTATAGACACCTTTCGATAGAATAGAGGATAACAAGGTTTAGATATAGTAAGATTGGCTTTGCGAACCGTATCACTCAAGACACCAGAGGCTTTACTTTTCATAAACCATTTTAGGAACAGTAGCAAAGAAGACAATTTTACACACTTTGTGAGCATCGTTCCCTAATACTACCCGTGTTTAAAGAATCATTCTGAGAGTTTGGCGTCTTTCTGGATGTTGATCTACATGTTCTATCTATTCCCAACATGCTCGCCGTAAACACCGTTTACTATCCATCATTGCCCATATTCCTCCAACGCCCATTGTAGCCGTCTCGTGTATCATGGCCATCATTCAATAATTAAATCTTCAATTTCGCCACCTCCAAGCTCAGTAGATACTGCTCCTCCATGCACCACGCCAGCTTCTTCGCCCTAGCCAACCACTTGGGCGTGTTCTGACCGCAGTACTCCCACAGTGCCACCTCAAGACTGTCCTTCTCGGGCCCAGGGTCCATGACGCCCCAGACGTCGATGATGGCCTCGGGCATGCTGGCCGAGGCAATGGGCTTGAACTCGTCCGATAGTTTCGCCATCATTACTATGTCGCTGCAAAAGTCTGTCATTTGTGCGACGAGCTTCCCGTCGCGGCCGTTGACCCGGCGGGCGGCCTTGTTGAGCAGGGCGCACACGACGGTGAACATGCTGAGCTGGACGAGGGCCCTGGAGAGGGCTTTTCGCGCGTCTACGGGGGCGTTTGGAACCTCTCTAGCGGCGCGTGCCGTAGCTACTCCCTTGCGGAGGGTTGGGAGGATGGCAAGGTACATATCGTAGGCCTCGGATATCTGCTTGTGGTACAGTATTGGGTTACTAAGCCACCTGGGCATTCGGCCAAGAGAGTATAGGCCTGGTGATCGATCCAGATCTTGCTCGGTGGTGCCTGGTGGGATCGGGGTGATGAATGGAGCAAGGGATTCGAGGAATTCGGGGTCAAGCGTCATTTCATTGTTTGCCATGGCTTCCCACATCTAGAAGCATTATCAGCAATGATTTACAGTGCAGGAGGCAAAGTACTCACGATTCCAAAGTAAAAGCATAGCAGCATGTCCTTGTTAAAGTCTTTTATCCAACCCTTCTTCATGGCGTCATTGAGAAGATAGGCCATTACTTGTAGATGCGGCACGCTTGGAAGGCTGATTTCATAAAGCAAATACTGTCGGGTGTTAGCTTATCCGAGTTAAAGGTATGCCTGCCGATTAAACACACCTGAGACATCATGACGACGTAGATGGCCAATACCGTATTAGGCGTGTGTGCTTCTTCGGGATTCTGCAAAGCCGCACGTATATCCTTCATCGCTGTCCCCTGATGCCGGAGAGCCAGCGTCGAGTCTCCGTGACCTCGCGTAGAGCGGTACATGTCGGTGAGGGCATTTACCGAGCTCCTCAAGGCTGGGCTTGAATCGAATCGCTGCGGAAGGGTCTTGAAGAAGACGCCAAATAAATTCAGGTCGTACGAGACGCTGGGACCCTCAAGGACCGAGATGAAGCCTTGAGCCACCCTCATGGACTCACTCGGCGGGGTCTGGACGATGACGAGCTCGCTCCTCATCCTTTCGCATTTTTCACGATTGTTTCGAGCAACCACGGCGTTGGGCGTGCGCTCAAACTTTTCGGGGATGAATTTGAAGCGCTTTACCACGGCACCGCCGCAGCGGAGGCCGAGACGCTCACATCTTCCACAGACGGGTTCAACTTGGTCACACTTGATGGAGTCGTCAGGGGGGATTCGGAGATTACGAGGAGTTTTCTTGGCATACCTTCTTCTTGGACTGACGACATTGGTCACATCGCTTCACGTGCGCAACACCTGGCATGGTTAAGTGAAAAGCCGTTGAATAGAGGCGTTATTAGAACTGTAGTTAGAGTGTCAGATTGTCCGTGCTCATGGCGATGCTGACGGGGGATATTTAAACTTCTTGGTCGGGATTATCGGTCTCCTCGCTAGCGGGGCCTTGCTTGACTGGAGTTACAGCCCTGCAGGGCGCAGCTACGCGGTCACCATTCCTATCTGCGCCACAGCATGGCTAGAGATCTCATTGCCCAGGTTCTCCAAGACGTAATTGGACGTCTTAGAAATAAGGATCATTAGTCCCCACTGTGGCTAGGTTGGTATCGACAGGGTTGCACTGTGCGCTGCAACCAAGCCTTGGTTAGCCACATCTGGACAAAATCACCGTTGCTCTCTTCGGTCTCCTCCGTGATGAATAATGCGTGCAGCAATGTCATTATTAATCCCCAACACAGGCTGAAGAATCGTGAAAATGCGCGATATTGTAATCACGGTTGTTACACGGACTTGCAGGTTTTCATTTATCAGAAACCGGAGTGATATAGGTGGCTGTCTTGGCCTCGTGATTGTTTACCGAAGTGGACCCGGCACGGGGAAAGAAGTGGGGTTGAAACACATTGATGACTTGATTGGCTATATATTTGGGTACCAGCCTCCTCCTCTCGTCCTTTCTCTTCTTTACAAACCACCAACAAATGCTGACATTGGCAATTTTGCTTCATGTCGTTTCCTCCCTCCTCCTTCCACCGGGCATACCAGCCCTTACCAGATCTCCCGAGAACAGCTGACAAATCCGTCAACGATGAGCCGCCGTTTCGTTGTATCCGGCTACGATGTCGGCTGTGCCAGTTCTCTCTGAGAGAGGGTGATTCCATCGTCGCCCGTACTGTAAATTTGCTACCAAGATCTTGACATGAGTCTCATCCGAGTGCAGGAATTGGACCCGAACGCTTCTCGGCCGAGTTTCCTTTTCGCCTGGGCGACACGGTTCTCGATAAGGACCCCGAGCCCCAGCCTTTGCAGCTCGGCTATTCTGATAACCACCCCACATCTTTTCAGATGATCGACTATAATGGAGCCCCCATGCCGTTTCATATCGATCTTAATGGGGCCGCCCCCCTGCCATTTCAGATGATCTGCCTTAATGGAGACGCCCCCACGCCTTTGAAGGTCGGCAATAGAAACGCCCCCCCGAAGCCTGTAATATTGTTCCATTCTTCCTGTTTCAAGTTCAAGCCTTTCACCATCTCCAATGACTTCCTGGCCATCACCGCGCATAGCACCCGGCTCTCCGAGCTGGAGGAGAGTCGACGCTTCAAGCGCATCCAACGCTTGCTGGCTCCGAAAATATACGAGCTCCTACCAGCCAACTTCCCTTTTGAGCTCATGACAATGATTGCCGGTCATCTCGTCCGCGAAAGCGCCATGGTCACGGCTAAAAACCAGTCAGTGTTCAGTCAAGCCTCTGACATCACCGTCAACCTCTCCGAGGATGTATACGCAAGCTACAGTGTGGTAGACGGCGTTCGCTACATCAGCAGTCTGCGCAATCTCGATACGGACAATGGAGGGGAGTATCACCGTGTGCTAAACGCCAAGCAGCATGGCGTTGTCAGCAGCATCAGGATTTGCGAGGACCACCTTGGTATTAAGTTTGTCCAGTTCCTCCCGCTAACTACCTCCCCAAGCAAAGCTCCGGTCGTGAGAGGATGGTGGAGGGACATTTCACCCTCGAGATGGTCTAGAGATGTCGCACGACTCAAATTCTCCGCCATCCTAGTCGAGTCAGATGTAAGCATGTTGCCGCTCTAGTGTTCAAGGCTGACATTGCTTCAAGGGCATCAAGCTCAGAAACATCACGGACGCCTTTGGGGGTGGCCCAGGATCCAAGAAATGTCACATGAGCTGGCCAGACCCCGATTACCTCTCAAAACATGGCGATCTCATTCGGCATAACTACGATTCGCACTATTCTTTGACTAAGAATGTCCGCATGACTTACTTTGACTGCAACAGTCCGGGTATCACAGGCTACACCATGGTTAGCCAGGGTTACTGCCTATCTACCATCCATGCGCACGGGCAAGGAGACGACGACGAATTCTACAAAGAGGTTGATGCATGCTTCAGTGATCAAGCTTTGGTCTACATGCCGGTGGATCAAGGGGAATACGTCACCGACATCCAGCGGCGCTGGGTAGGGAGCCACCTCGGGCATGCCTCTGATTTAGTTGTAAGAGCCCAATCATCCCCATGTCGTTGACTCGCAAGTAACCCTCTACTTCCAGTTCACCACGAATCGAGGAAGAAAAACCACCTTTGGAACGAAAAGAGGGCCCCTTCCAAGTTACCTGTTGGACACCATCGTGGAACCTTCCAAACAGGGCTCACGCATCTACTTCAACAAGGTCGGACCTGAAAATGAGCCCTTCGTCAAGCACATTGCCTGTGATGAGGTGTTCGAACTTCCTTTTCGGCGACGTTCGCTAATCCCCACTTTCGAGTCCCATGTCCCGCACGAGAATTTATGGTTCGCATCTCGGTGCGAACTCGAGGGAGTCAAGGAGGTAACCCTTTGCAGAGATGTTTCTGTACCCCACAAACCCGTGATCGGGATGCTCGTGCAGAAGACGGATGGCCACCGGGACTGCCTGGGACAGTTCCGCTTCGACAAGACACTCGAGACCATCCAGGCTGACCGGAGCGGAGGGCTGTACGTTGGCCTGCAGAGGACGCCGGATACAACGTACGTGGCAGATGTGCGTGGCCTTCGCCCGGAGGATTCTTGGCCTGGTCCTAAGAGTGTGTCCTGGATCGAGATGCCATGGGGTGGCACGCTGGAGTGGAAGTTCAAGCAGGCAGATTGTGCCGTGATGCATATCCCAGCTGCGAAATGAGCGGGTTTGGGTGGACGGTCTAGTCGATTGGTAGTTTGGCATCGGGTTTAAAACCCGTTGATCGTGCTGGGAAGAAGGTGCTGGGAAGAAGGTGCTGGGCATCACTGAACCAGCATTAGTGGACATGCTGTCCTCTGTAGTTTGCTTTTGTTTTGCTTTTATTTGGCTTAACAGTTTTAATAGGATCAACCCAGTGTGTTATGTTACAATCGCTGTTTCCAAGTATCAACCGTCACTTCTTGCTTTAGGAACCTAGATAACCATTGCAGAGCAGTTTTTCATCGTTAAGCACAGGGTTGATAGAAGTTTCGAGTAGTAGAGGGGTACAACTCACTTGATAGGAAAAGGAGGGGGAAAGTGTCTTCTTACTGACCCATTCCAGGCTCAATATTCACAGCCTTTCATTCTTCACCACGTTGCCGCTTGGCTTTAGGTGACAGCCTCGTTGTGAAGTAGCAGGCAGCCAATAGGCATCCGACATCGATTTAATAAACCTGAGACACGCAGATAGCCAGGCGCAGACTATTGGACCCCACGAACTAACTAACAAGGGACCCCAGTACGCATTGTCAAATGCCGTCAAAACTTGCGTCATGGTCATGTATCTGGCCTTGTTGGTCGATGAACGCTCGCTCAGCCACGACGAATCTGCGGCCCGTCGACAGACCCCCCTGCAGGAGGCCGACCAACACCGGTCGCCACCTGGCGATGGGCCCCGACCGTAAATACAGTTTCAGATCGTCTCGGTTACCTCTAAGAATCTGCCTTGCACTGACGGGCAGTGTCGAGTCGAGGGCGGCTATATATTTCAGGTCAGGCGCTAAATCTCGACTCTGCTTTCTCAAGCGCGTCTCGACGACAGCACGCTCTTGTCCTTGTTCACCTTGTACAACTCCCACGTCCCTCATGGCATCTCCTCACGATCCCATAATCGAGGAACAAGTCTACCTCGCCTTCAAAGACATCTTCTCGGGCAAGAACGCCAAGATCCGCAAGGCCAAGGTGGTGTTCCCCATCATCAGCCAGTACAAGAAGCGCAGCGGCGTCAGCTCCCTCCTCAGGACCAGGAACCAAGAGTTCGTGTGCCAGTCGCTCTGTCGCCTGCTCAACGAGCAAATCTTTGAGTCCGAGGAAAAGGCGAGCCGTCGGTTTGCCAACAACCCACGTGCTGCCGAGCCCATGGTTCTAGAACCGCCTGCCCAAGAATTTGGTTTTCTTCAAGCGTCAAATTCGGAATCAGAGATTGGTACCGAATTGACGAATGACCAGTGTTCAGAGCCGGAGACGAAGATGCTAGAACATGATGCTGATTCTATGGAGGAGTACGGAGGTAAGTCGAGACTTCTAGCAATCGATGAAACAAGACTACTGACACATCGTCCACAGCTTCATCCGAGTCTAGCGGCGAAACCCTGGAGGAACAAGAACCGGAAACAGTCACGCCTGAGTATTACAAGACCAGATACCCGATCGAGACATCGCAGCTCATCGTTCACCTCCCCTTCAACACCCACCATCTCATCCTATCTCGGGTACAGGCCATTCTGGAATATGCATGCTTCCAATTCGCCAAGGAACGAATGCCTGGCATCCTTGAAAGTCGCCAATGGCACTGCCCAAAGGCCGGCGAGCTGAACCTATGGGTTGCCGAGTTCCGCAAGCGAATTGGGATATTCCAACGAAACATCGACAACACCGGAGGCGACGACATTTCAACCTGCTTCCGCCTAGTCACGCGCATCCGTCACATAGCTGTCCACAGGGAGCTCGTCGAGACACCCTTCCTCGAGACGCTGATAAGCCATGCCCTAGCTCTGTGCAAGATGCTCGGAAACGCCCAGGCTTTGACGCATATGGAGTCGATTTGGGAATGCGCCAAAGTTCAGATGAAGGGGCTAGAATCCCTCAGACACGAGATTGTCGTGGAACTCGAGAATAGCTTGGACGACGTAGCCACTCGACGGGCAGAGCTGGATAAACTAGAGGAGGCAAGCATCGCCAAGGCCCACCGCAGGCTCAAGCTCCACCACGACATTGCTAGTGGTGCCTTGGAAGAGGTACTTCTGGACAGAGACATGGTATTGATCGCAGCTGGCAAGCTGGAGGAGGTTGAGAAGGAGCAATATGAAGCCGAGGATGACGGGTCAGGGGAAGATGCTACCCAGCTCCCAGAGAACATCGACGAGCAGCCACCAGAGAAGGCTGAACAACATGAAACTCCATCTCGTGTGCTTCACATGTTGCAGAAGTTCGCCGAGAAAACCGCCTCATTGGCACGAACACTCTCCAGCAGCCATTCTCGCCCAGTCTGGGTTGAGTACGCTTTCTTTGGGCTGATCTCGTCCTTCTTCATCCAGAGGCTTTTCAAGTTTTATTTCGGACTTGATGTCATGGCGCTTGCGTGGAACGCACTGAGAGTCTTGGCTGACAAGTTTGGCGCTGGTTACCTTTTGCTCACTTCTCTCCTGGTGGCGATGGCGATTTGGATCGGCTGATGACGCATTGCTGTTTGTATGATACCTGTCTTCAGTAGGTAGAACCCTTGTCCTGAACAATCTATATAGACGGCAAAGACTCTATGAAACAAACCTGGGCAACAAAGACCATCGAACTAGAAAGGCTTCACAAACACTGGCTACAAGTAACAAGCTTGGATGGTAGGCATCCGGGCACACAAGAGCCGTAGTTCAATCTCTGCGCGCTAACCTTGTCTGGCCAGTTCATTGAAATTAGCAAGATTTGGTCATTAATAACCTAGTCTCAGCTCATCAAATTAACAACGGGAGTTGATGATGTTATGATCTTGAATGTTGATTCAATATTAATCTATCGGGGTAATAGCTAGCTCTACAACTGTACAATTACAAGGCTGATGCTTCTATATGTCTAGGAAACGGCATGGACGTGGGTATATCTTGGTTGGAAGGCGCCCATCTGAAACTTAGACTCGGCAGAGACGTCCGTTCTGAGTAGGGACGCCATCGATCTGGTTGGTAACGTACCACCTGTCACTACCGACAGCCTGGAGAGCGTAGAAGAGGCCTGTGGGGTCCACAGAATCCTTGATAGACAGGAGACGGTCGTACTTGGCAGTGCCGTAGAAGGACTGCTTGAAGTTGGGTTCAGTGACGTCCGACTCGGAGGCATAGGTGCCGCTGCCGGGAGAGACGTCCCGCCAGGGCTTCATCCAGTCGTTGGTGAGCTTCTTGCTCTCCTGGGCGATATGAGACCAGGAGCTACCCTCGGGCCAGTTGATAACTGAGATGGCAAACATGGCGGCGTCGCGCCAGGCAGGGTTGACGGCGTTGTCTGGGAAGGGGCCGGGGCCACCGGTGATACCAAAGCCGATGATCTGGCCGCCCTTATCGGAGAGACCCTTGATGGCGTTGAAGGTGGCGTTGAACTTGGCGGCATCGACAAAGTTCTCCCTTGCGTGGGGTTAGCAGCTATATGATAGATAATCCATGATGTAGAACTTACTTGGGGAAGAGACGTCCAGCAGTCTTGGAAACGACACCACCGACGAGCTCGCGGGGGAAGCCAGACTTCCAGGCAGGGTAGTAGCTAGAGTGCTCAGACTTGGTGACAGCAGGGACAATACCAAGGTCCTTCCACTTCTTGAACAAAGGAGCAGCGAGGGCCTCGAGCTCAGCAAGAGTATAGCCAGGAGCAAACCATGGGACCATGGAGAAGGCCAAGGTCTCCTCGGTAACGTGCCAGATGTTCCAGTACTCATAGTTGCCCTTCTCGTTGTAGGTGGGGATCTGCTCCCAGAAGGCGCGGACAGCGAGCCAGAAGGTCTCGTGAGAGATGGTGCTGCTGGTGGCGAACGAGAAGGACATGACAGCGACCTTGGTCTTGGGGTGGGCCTTGACGGTGTACGAGGTGACGACACCAAAGGTAGAACCACCACCGCCACGGAGGGCCCAGAAGAGGTCAGTGTTCTCCTTGTCGTTGGCAGTGATGAAGCGACCATCAGGGGTAACGACGTCAATGCTCAGGACCTATTATACTGTTAGTAAACATCACCAACATAATCCAGTATCACATACCTGGTCGGCAGCCATGCCATGGACATTGTTCATAGGAGAGTGACCACCACCGGCAAGGTAACCACCAGCATAGCCAACACTCATACCCTCACCACCAACAGCAGTGACACCGTACTTCTCAGCGGCCTCATAAACCTCGTAGCCGACAACACCAGCACCGACCTTGAGAGCAGGGCCAGACCAAGAGCCGGCCTTGAAGGAGCGGAAGTACTGGATGCTCTTGAAACGATGGGTCCAGATGGAGAGGGCACCGGCACCGACAGAGCGGCCGTTGAAATCATGGCCGGTATTCTTGACGACAAGACGCAGGTTCAGGGCGCGGGCAAAGTTGATGGCCAGCTGGATGTGGGCGACATTACGGGCATCGATGACATACGAGGGGAAGCCACCGAGGGTGCAGTCACCGCTGGGGTTCTCGCTAGGCATGCAGGTCATGCCCTGGTAGAGAGGCGACATGACCGAGGTCGGGTCGGCGGAGCTAAGTCCTTGTTAGATGCATGCTTGCGGCGCTGTAGAGGACCAACATACTGAAGAGAGGAGTTGGTCCATTGGTCAACGATCTGGACACAACGGGCATCATCGACGGCACCGAACTCATCGTAGCAGGCAGCTCCGATGGGGACAGTCTTGATGATGGCGCCGCCAGTGACGAGGTCAAGGACCTTCCAGATGATGGTGCCAGGCCAGAGAAGATCACCAGGGAAGGTCTTGCACTTGGGCAGACCGGCCTGGAGGGCTCGCTTCTCATTCTGAGTGGTGTCGTCAAAGTACAGGACAGAGACGTTGGTCAGCTGGAGGTCGGTCAGGTTGGAGAGGATAGAGTCCGTGAGCTGGATCTTTTCCTCAGGGAGGTAGTCTCCAGACACGACCTCGCTGGCCTCGTCGACGTTGCCAGAGTTGGCAGCTGCACAAGTTTCATCACATTAGGTTTTCGTCCCTGACCCTGGGGGGTGAGAGTGAGATGTGAAAACGTACCTGTCTTTTCACCATCGACCACAATCGTCTGGGCCGCCACGTGGTGGACAGCCAAGGCGGCGATGACGCCGCCCAACACGCGTCGATTGAGTTGCATTGTGGACGAAAGAGGCAAGATCAACAGAGAGAGAAACGAGAGAACGTGGTAGGATAAAAAAGAGAGGCACCCCTCGGAGAATTTCAGGAGATTAGCTGCAGACGGATCGACAGCCACCAACTGAAAGAAGTGAGCGTGAAGAGGAGGTTGAAGAGCAGAAGAGGAAGGCCGACCCAAAGAGAGCCAGACAGTATATAACTCGTTCTCCCAGAACAGATCAGGCCATTCCGCTTCCCAATGCCGCACGCTTCTACCGTAGGTTGACCTGAAATTGACCTGGTTCAATAGTCTCGCTTGATATGATGGCCTCGGGCTCAGAGACTGGAAGCGGAAACAACGGAAATTAGACAGCAGGTGAGAGGGAAGCGGGTTATGCTATGCAACGGTTACGGTTGAAGGAAGGGAGGCCAAGATGCTGCGTAGCAAGACCGTTTGAACCGGGCTTCCAGCGAGGTTGCGAGCCAACACGTCTTTGGAGAGATATAGCGCAACTAGGGTGATCCCCCTCCCCTGGCGTTTTGTCTAATGCACGTTGGGTCATGGATGTGCCTGCACTACATCAGGGGCATTGACTCGCCTGCATCTGCATTGGGAGAGCCGGGGTGTCGTCGTCACTGCCTCTGGCTGACTTGACTCCTCACCTCTCACCAAGTTGGGATCTTGGCTAAGCCAAGAGTCAGCAGCAGACGTCAACCGGCCCCTGTCAGAAGGAAGGGAAGGGCGCTCGGGTCAGCCAAGGGGGCTGTCTTCTGCGGCACTAGCAGTCAGCTTTATGCTTGTTTTAAGAGAAGCCCAGTCGAACAATCTCTGACGGAGAAAAGAGGCTGAAAGCGTTGGTCGTGAGTGGTCCGGCTCCCCTGGTGACCATTAACAGGGATGATGAAATCGGCCGCCAGGGTCTTATTTGTTGGCCTGGGGTTGTCATCCGCTTCGCTTAGAGGCATTCTTCTAGTCTAGATCGTCGCAACCGGACTCATCTCCCCGCCTCTTGGCCTGTGGATCGGGCACGGCTGAAGCATCCGTCTTGCACTAAAAAAGGACCAGCAGTGAGCGTCTTTTTTGCCAATTGTCATGGTAGCTGAACGGATTCCCATCTGTGACGACGAGGCAGAAAAGAAAAAAGCCACACGTCTCAGCTCGTGTGGTCCCGTCCCGCTAAAGATCTACAGTGAGTGTTGGGCGTATACGAAGCCTGAGTGAACCCTTGGACAAGGCAGAGAGATCTATCTCTTTTAATAAAAGCAAGTACTCGATAGGCAGGTGATGATCCTTGAAGGTGCATGACGAGGTAGCATCCGGGCTGTCATCAAGCATCTAGACCAGGCACAATGGTACCCGACTGGACTGGACTGTGTATCAGGTACCTACTTTATTATCCCTCAACACGACCCTCGATTCCCCCAGCTTCCTTTCCTTTCCCCCTGAGCTAATGCCTGATTCCCGCATTAGCGACCTGACCAGGCCAAGTAACATCCCGGCCCCAGATCCGGGTCAGGTTCCGCAGAGGGCGCGGTTTTTTCCTTCTAGGCTTCCCCCCCCCCAAAATGTCAACGTTAATTAATAATGCCAATGTTAATGCCGGCGCCAGGACTAGACTGCAACCCGCTGCGGGCGGCGCAGCCACTTGGTGACGGACTCGGAAAGGCGCCGTCGTCTTTTGACTTTGACTGGCGTATTTGTTTGTTAGTCTTCTTCTGCAAACAGTGCGAGCTCGTGTCGCTACCCGCGGTAGCAGCTGAAATGCCCTCTTCTCTTGGTCTTGCAGACAGACAGACACACACACACCAAGAGAATGAAATTGACCACGACGCTCGTGCATGTATCTTAACTGCTTGTATATTACCCATCAAGTCAGGTAGTCAAACTAGACTGGATGGCGTTTGTATGTGACGCGAACGGGAGGCAAGTGTAAGAGTGATAGAAAGGGATGCCCCCTTACTCAAGACGGTGCATGTTAGTCGCCAAGTCCTCTTGAACTCCCACATCCCCTCCTTCTTTTGTTCTTTCATTCTTTCTTTTTTACCCGCAGAAACAAGCAAATCTCCCGAACCGAACCCGACAGCATGGTCGCGCTCAACGTCGACTCCGCCGCAGCTGTTGGTGGCGGCAGCAGCGTGCAAGATCTGCACACGCGCGGCTACATACCTGTCGGTGAGCTGGGCACGACGCCGATGCAGCAGGGAGCCATCGCCATCATCTTCCTCGCCATGGCTCTGGCCCTGCTCACCTGGGCGTTCCGCATGTACTCGAGGTTCAGTACCAAGCAGCTGGGAATGGGTATGCCCTGTCATTCATTCAATGGTTAAAACTCTTGTCAACCAACATCTAACTTCTTCTTAGACGATTGGCTAGCTACCGCTGCCATGGTAAGCAAGATGCCCTGGCGTCGCTGATCTGTAGATCTTTCGAGGCTGACGATCATCTCTCCACATTGTACAGGCCTTCTCTGTTGCACTGACCGTGCCCTATTACATGTGTAAGTCCATCTTGATCCCATCTCACGCCATCTCCATTGCCATTTATGTATGTTAACCATCTCCTAGTTATCAAATACGAATACATCGGGTTCAGGACGGCCGATCTCCCTCCGACGTATGATATCGAGCCGATGCTATTATGGAACTGGATCATGCAAGTCCTCTACAACCCGATCCTCGCCCTCGTCAAATCGTCCGTCCTCATCTTCCTACTACGACTAGGAGGTCATCGCCGAAGCATCCGATTCGCAATCTACGGGCTCAACGCCTTCAACCTCGCCATGATGGTCGCCGTCTTCCTCACAGTTATTTTCCAGACCATTCCCATTAATGCATTCTGGGACCTAGATGTGCCAAAGCAGCGCCAGATTGATGGGCCCATGTTCTACATCGTGACGGCCATCATCACGATTGTTACGGATTTCCTTGTCCTGTTGATCCCCTTTTGGATCTTCCTCGGACTCAAGATGCGCATCGCTGCCAAGGTTGGCTTGATTGTCGTCTTCCTCATGGGTGGAGTGTAAGTGTCGCCCTCACCCGTCATGATGCACGAAGTCTAAATTTCTTTGTTTTCTAGTGTTAGTATCGTTGCCATCGTTCGTGTCCACGAGCTGCGCAAGAAGTTCTACGTCAAGGGTTATGACTCGAGGCACACGCTTGGCGACACCCTCAGCAGCATCGAGGTCAACCTGGCCATCATTGCCTGCTGCGGCCCAGCCTTGCGACCTCTGTTCCGCAGGATGTTCCCCGGCCTCTTCTCCAACAACAGCAGCAAGGACACTGGAAATTACAACACCCCTGGCAGCAAATACGGGACCGGCACCGGGTTACGCCAGGGGCACAAGTCCACCACTGCATCATTCCCTCTCAAGGATATGCACATGAGCAAGACGCATACCGAGATCCGCGGCCACTCGCCCAACGGCAGCGAAGAGGAGATTATGACATACAACGGAATCATTAGGACAACAGCTGTGAGTGCTCTCGTTGACTCTTGTCGTGTTCACATACTTACGTCAATAGGTAAACATCAAGTATGATCAAACAACCATGTCCGACAAGGATTCAGGTGCATACTATTCAGAATCAGTGCACCCCAGAGGCACTTGAGCAGTCTGACACTCTTTTTTGTATAAAAGTGTTTTGAGCAGGGTACGCGTAACAATATTCAAAAGAAACAATGAGGGTGGCTTGTTTAATTTAACGGCAGCGATGACAGGCTTCAGAGATATCCAGCAGATGAGAAGCACCGCTATCACTGCCACTAGTTCAGATGTAATCCACCAGCATGTAGATATTCTTTGTTTTTCAATGAGACGATGGATGAAATTATAGACTTGAATGGTCGTCGATCTAAGGTGTCCAAGGGTTAGTCCACAAACTTAACTTGGCTGATGAGTTTAAATCTGCGACAGGGGGATCAGCAGATCTGACATGCAGTTAATGAAAGATGCTACGTCAAGGGAAAGGCAGGGACAAGGACTCATGCGCCACTGAACTTAGACGCCGCAGCAGTTTCGAGTGTTCTCTAATGACACGCCCAACCAAACAAGCTCTTGTTTAATCCACTTCTATAAAATAAACAACATAATTAGAAAAGCCCTATTTCCAGCGTGTCGGTAATGCTTTTGCTACAGAGAAAGCTAACTTCTCGCAGGTCATATAGGGTAGTCTAGAGTCACTGAAAACCTCTTCCATTCACTAGTCAGCTTTCGTTTCAAGGGGCGATCTCCTTAGACAAGAAACTTTCTCAAAAGCCCAATGAAGTAGACCCGGGCGTTGAGACAGAAAGTTAAAACTTAAGGCGTAAGGCCATATGGGGAGGGAGAGCAGATGCTGTGCTGTGCGTATGTTGATGCCCTAGTAATATGACGTGTTTGCTGATAGTGTGAGATAGGCCTGGTTTAAAGTTTACCTTGGTAGTAGAAAGAGTTTTCCCAACCTCAAGGATAATATGCATTTGCTGTAGAGGCTCAAGTCCTTATTATAAACACAGATGTTGATCAGATTCTATTCCCAGTGGCACAGATATCCTGATCTCAACTTCCGTTATTGGTCCCTTATCGATAGATCAACCCCATCATATGCACTATCTACTTAGTTGTAGTTTATAAAACTCATATCATACCTAAATTACTAACTCTCAAAACCATCAGTTCTGATTACAAGCATGGACATAAGGCTAAGTGATTAAGACGCTGCTATCGAAGTAGGTGCGGTCCGCATCTGGACTTTCAGCAGGATATGTTTGAGTCATGTGTTTTTATCGGGGCTCTTTGGTTGGAGGTATGAAATAGTTTGTGATGAGCCTTATGGGGCTAGATGCTGATAGCTTAACTAAGTGGTGACAGACTGTTATGGAGTTGCTAGTATAATTAGAGCGGTTGCTCCCTTGCCAAGACAAAAGTGAACAAAGGAATGCAAACAATCGATTGGTTTGCCGTCTTAGCCAATAGCGTTCTTTGTTATAGCTGGAACCCGGCTCTTGATGGGATAACCGCGTACAACAGATACTCAGCCAATAGCGAAAGCTGTGGCTGGGCCGCCGGGCTAGTCCTTTGTTCTCTTGTTAAAGGGACCCCTCTCAAGCCAACTTTTCAGTTCGAGCAGACTTTTCACAGAGAAGTTTTACAAATCCATCTAAATCCCATTTTCAAGATTTACTGACTATAGAAGGTCTTCTACAACATCGATCTAGCACAGGCTCTCTGCCAGTGCATCAGCATGTCCCAGCTTCAATGTGGCCTGTACCCGTTGCTGCTCTCGCTAGCACATCGTTTGCACAAACTGATATCTAGGCACAAAACTGACACCATATTCCCGATTTAGGTAATTATAGGACTTGTTCTTGCTAGCTATATGCTTCGTGGAGATGGGATGACATGGGTCGACGCATCTTGTGAGTGGACAGTGAGGCAAATGCTACGTGGCAACTTCTGATAAGAATCATACAGCTGCTCAGGTCTCCGTTTGGACTCACACCGAAACACCAATTGTTGGCTTCTATGACACATCCAAGAGGATTTGTCGGCCACGATATAAAAGACACAGTTAGATATATATAAGACAGCATTAAAACCCAATGCTGGAAAACACCGTAACCTTAATATAAGCTCTATGGCGTTAGCCATAGCAGCTCAACGGAAAGATGTATCTTGTCGTATAGGACGACGGCTTTCCTTTTCCTTAGAGAGGATAAATACCCTGGCCTCCTCTGTGTCAAGGGGAAGACCTGGGGAGCTAGAGAGGGCATGGGGTTAAAAAGGCTTGCAGGACAAAGACGCGAGTTAATTCACAATAAATCCGAACACATTGACCGAAACACCAAGGCCTTGTCCATGTCCTCAGCATGGATCGCCCGTGGAGCAGTCACTCCACACTCTGAATGCCGAACCTGTCCACCATCAGCCAGGAGAACTCGTCGACTCGAAGGTTGACTTATCAGATGCCAATAACATTCCACTTAAGAGGAAAAAGATCTATTAGTGACAGTGTTGGTCACTTCAAGAACGGGCGGCCGGATTCCCATGCTCTGGCGTTAGAACACCAACTTGCAGCTCATGCTCGCCGACTCACAACTTTTGTGTACTATATTCGAGGTCCAAGAGGCATTATGTTCAAACGTTGTGCGGCCAATCAAAGTTTGGCAACTCACTGAGATGTTGCATTCCAGCTCCCTAACCCATCTTCCCTCTCTGTATTCCTCCTCAGCCACAACCCAACCGAACAAGTTAACTACCTTCTGTGACTTAATAATATAAAAACCTGGATAAATAAGTAAAGGTGGAAAGGAAAAATTATTATATAGGGGGTTAAAATAGCTTTATTACCTTTAAGAGGTTATCTAACTTTTATAATATAACTAGGTAAAAGTCTTATATTACTATTAATAAATAACTAAGATATATATAGGAAAAGACCAAACAGAAGTTTTAGTGTTAGCATTAGGATATAATACTATGAAGTATTTATATTATGTTCTTTATTATAGCCGAAGCCTAGCCCTTTATGGGATAACCGCGTATGATAGATAGATAGATAGAGGTCTAAGTGGAGGCTGCTGCCTTTATCAATCTCTCAACGACACATACACTGAGTTGGGGGAACGACGTACTAGGCCATTTTGGGCCATCGAAATTTTCTTTGTACGTAGAAAAAGGGAGGCTGTTCTTAGAGCTTGCGGGCATCATCATCTTCTTCACCACGTCAGAGGGCAGTGGCAGCTTTTGGGCCACACTCTTCGGCGCGGCCTTTGTTACTATCAATTGATCATTTGCCCTTATTATCTTCTATGGCACTGAGTCCACCGAGAAGCGTGTGTGATTTCTCCCATGAACCTTATGAGAATTCAGTCAGAGGCCAGCGATAATTACAGCTGTGGTTGGTGTGTTTTGCTCCTCCAAGAAACCACCCGAGATCATCTCCATCGATATTCCTAGCTTACATGCCAAAGGATGGCCAGATGGATATATGAATAACCACACAGCATGTTGCCCCGTGAAACGCTTGAGTCGTCCAAAGCGGGCCCTGGATGTTGGTATCGGAGGGATTGTCTAGTTGTAGACTAGAGTAGCTGTGTGACTACTTTGGAGAGACGAGAATCAGAAAGCCTAACCAATGGGATTCTACCTGCCTTTCTTGCTTCTATCCAACCATTGGCTTGTCAGCTTATTTCCGAGATGCTATCTATGCCGCTAGGCAGCTTGGCATGCGGCAACTCCAGATTAATGACTTATAGTACAAAAATGCTAAGAGCACATGGCTACTCATCGCGCCGGGCAGCTTTCAGCTATTGTCATCTCTGTTGGCAGGAGCATTTTCCGTTGCACCGACTTGAGACGATAGTGGGTAACTGAGTACATGATAATTTATTCGGACTCGTCGTTAACTATTTGCCTTGACATCTGAAGGAAGTAAAGAGGGAAAGTTGGATAATCGGCTTGATTCTCTTTGTGAGATGGATAAAATAGCTCTCTTTGACATAAAGAAGAAACTATGGGCCGATTGAACAGCTGTCCCGGGGTATGGAAAGCGAGGATGAGTAACCCTCCAATGAGAAGAGCGATATGAAAGATGAATGAACTCTTCAATCGAAAGCCCGATAGCTTCATCAATTACCCCCAAGTTGATCATGTCAGAGAAAGAAGAGCGTGTCTCGAAGCACCCAAGGCCAATGGCTGCAATGGACTTCCCCAAGAGCCATGAAAGCGTCGCCTTCACCGACCTCGGTTCCTTCAATCATGACGACCAAGATGACGAATCTATAACGATGAGAGAGAAAGAAAAAGGGAGATACACAACTTAAGTCATTCTCGTATTACAACTTCGTCACCGCTAGTCGAAAACTGCAGAGTGAAAAATGGTCAAGAGGTCAAAAGACCAACGGAAATCACCACATCAGTCAACATCATCATCCCACAGCAACCCTCGGAAACTCGGCGCATAGCGTCCCCGAACAGGGCAAGGTTAAGTAGCAAGCATAAAACCCACCCCCAATTGCCCTCTCCACAGACAGAGGAAAAGCCCATAACAGGGCCGAATACAAGTGCGGAGAAGTTCCCGGACTGAGCCAACATCCCCGGCCTCTCCCCAGATCCACTCGGCACTTGACATGACGAGAACCCTCATCCCACCCCAGAAAGAAGCCCAGTTTCTCGGTTCTATGGCGGCCGTATTTCCCTCCGGTGGAGCCGTGATCTTCTTCCCCGGTTTGTCATGATATCACTCTACCAACCCGTCTGCGGATGCAACGGCGTCATACCACCTACGTAGTAGTAGAAAAAAACCTCGCGAGTCATCCGCCCTCGGGAAACTACACACCACACGACGAAGAAACCTCGGATAAACATCTGGGAAAGTCTGGCTAATCTACCCGACGATCACCTCGAAAGTGGGAATGCCATCACGGGAATGAGCCCACCCATTCATCGCTCCGCATCATTTTCCTCTCTTTCCCCCACAGCTCACATGGACAAAACATGCGGATTGTGGACATGGAGTTGGTCGAGCTAACTTGAACGAAATTATAGGACCGAACTCGGGCAGCCATCACGAGAATCGAGAATGGCATGGAAAGCGGACTCTGTTGGTGTCGGCTCATGAAGTCGGGAGACGATGAACGGTCTAGCTGTTGTATATAAGGTGGTTGAAGATCTCCATGTTGGGGGAATGGACAGACAACAGCACCGCAGATCGCCATTGCATCCTCACTCAGAATGGCTAGCCTTTGTTCTCTGTTGTTGACAGGCCTTCTGGCCTCGGCCGCCAATGCTCAGCAGTATGATGGTCGTGATCGTGAAGAAGACGCCTTCAGTTACATTCAGCCCAAGGACACTATCATCCTTGGACAATACGGGCACTCGCCCTCCGTCCCAGCTCGTGAGTTCACCCTGTAAAACTACTCTACTCTACTAACACGCATCAAGCAAATGTCTCTGGCATCGGCTGGGAGACTGCCTTTGTCAAAGCCCAACAGTTCCTGTCCGAGTTGACCCTCGAGGAAAAGTCGGATCTCGTGACGGGCCAGCCCGGCCCTTGTGTCGGAAACATCATACCCATCCCACGTCTCGGCTTCAACGGCCTCTGTCTCCAGGATGGTCCTCTGGCTATCCGAACAGTCGATTATGCCAGCGTCTTCTCGGCCGGTGTCTCGGCAGCCTCTACCTGGGACAAGGCCATCATGTATGAACGCGGTCTCGCCATGGGCAAGGAGTTCAAGGCCAAGGGTGCCCACATCGCCCTCTCACCGGTCGCCGGACCCCTCGGACGTTCCGCATACTCGGGACGAAACTGGGAGGGCTTCTCCCCAGACCCCTACCTGACCGGTGTCGCCATGGAGAAGACCATCCAAGGCCACCAGGATGCCGGAGTGCAAGCTACCGCGAAGCACTACATCGGCAACGAGCAGGAGACTATGCGCAACCCTACAAGGGACCCCAATGGCACCGTCACCGACGTCCTCCAGGACGCCGTCTCGGCCAACATCGACGATAGGACCCTCCACGAGATCTACCTCTGGCCCTTTGCTAACGCCGTCCATGCCAAGGCGGCCAGCTTCATGTGCTCGTACCAGCGCCTCAATGGCTCCTACGGATGCCAAAACTCCAAGAGCCTCAACGGCATCTTGAAGGAGGAGCTCGGCTTCCAGGGCTATGTCATGTCTGACTGGGGTGCCACCCATGCTGGTGTGGCTTCCATCGAGAGTGGTCTCGACATGGACATGCCTGGCAGCATCGGCTTCGGAGACCGTAGAAAGGGCTCACTCTTTGGCGGCAACGTCACTCTCGCCGTCAACAACGGCACCCTCGACGTTGCCCGTGTTGATGACATGATTCTCCGCATCATGACCCCCTACTTCTGGCTGGGACAGGACAAAGACTTCCCCTCCATTGACCCATCCTCAGCCGACCTCAATACCTTCTCTCCCCGATCCACCTGGGTCTATCCGTACAACCTCACCGGCGAGCGCAGCCGTGACGTCCGTGGAAACCACGGCGAGATGATCCGTAGACACGGAGCCGAAGCCACCATCCTCCTCAAGAACGAGAAGAACGTCCTCCCTCTCAAGGCCCCCAAGTCCATCGCCGTGTTTGGCAACGACGCAGGTGAAGACACCCAGGGCTTCCTCAACCAAAAGAACTTTGAGTACGGAACCCTCGTCTCCGGTGGAGGTTCAGGAACTGGCCGACTTACATACCTCGTCACTCCTCTTGCCGCCATCAATGCTCGTGCCAAGAACGACGGCGCCATTGTTCAGCAGTGGCTGAACAACACCCTCATCATCGACTCCAACGTCACTGACCTTTGGATCCCGACGCCGCCTGAAGTCTGCCTCGTCTTCCTCAAGACCTGGGCAGAGGAAGCTGCCGACCGCGAGCATCTCGACTCTGACTGGCAAGGCAATGAGGTCGTCGAGTCTGTCGCCAAGTCGTGCAACAACACCATTGTTATCACCCATTCCTCGGGCATCAACACTCTCCCCTGGGCTGACCACCCCAACGTCACAGCCATCCTGGCAGCTCACTACCCAGGACAGGAATCCGGCAACTCGATCGTGGACGTGCTGTACGGAGACGTTAACCCCTCTGGCAAGCTTCCTTACACGATTGCCTACAACGGTAGCGACTACAACGCCCCGCCCACCACTGGCGTGAACACGACTGGTCAATACGACTGGCAGTCCTGGTTCGACGAGAAGCTCGAGATTGACTACCGTTACTTTGACGCCAACAACATCTCGGTGCGCTACCCCTTCGGCTTCGGACTGTCGTACTCGACATTCGAGTTCTCCGACATCCAGGCGGAGCCTCTCGTCGACGGCATCACCTCCAAGCCCGAGGCCCAGCCCGTCCAGCCAGGCGGCAACCCAGCTCTCTGGGAGGGCGTGTACAACGTGACCGTGTCCGTGACCAACACCGGAAGCCTGAACGGCGCGACGGTTCCCCAGCTCTACGTCACTTTCCCCAAGAGCACCCCCGAGGGCACACCCCCCAAGCAGCTGAGGGGCTTCGAAAAGGTCTGGCTGGCGCCTGGCCAGAGCCAGACTGTTGGATTCGAGTTGATGCGCCGTGATATCAGCTATTGGGATATCATTTCGCAGGAGTGGCTTATTCCCAGCGGAGAGTTCACCCTGAGCGTTGGCTTCAGCAGCAGGGACCTGAAGGAGGTCGCCAAGATTACGCCTGTAAATGCTTGAGACGAAGAGGCTGATCAAAGTTCATGATAGTTGATGATAATGATGTTACATGAATGAGGAATGCTTTAGATGATTGCGTAAACCATGAATCGCGTGCAAGTGAATGTCTTGCAGGTCCATCGCATGTCTTGGTCCTTCTCTGGTGAAATGTCATCATAAGAGTGTCGTTGGTCCCAAAGACAGAGCAGCACCTATCTCGTTGTCCAGCCATCGACATAGGTCCCCAGACTCATCAAGCCACTCGATCTCAGCCTTGACTCCAAGGGCTATCATTACTTGAAGCTCTCGCCTTATCTCGAGTGTTTCGGTGTCACTCGACGAAAAGCTGCCCAGCTTTTTGAGAGCAGAAACTGCCACTGCTCGTTCCCTTAGACCCAGATACGATACGGGCTCGCGGCACGCGGTAGATGTGATGGACACTTGTGTAGACTGGCTGCTCTGGTAGAAAAGACGCGGGTCTAGAGAATTGGCGTCGGCGCACTCTTGCAATAACTGGTCAGACTTGATACCGAGCCATTGAATAGCTTGCGTCTCGACATTGGCTTCATGGCTCAGTCTATCCGATCCGTCGCGATAGCATCTCAAGATTCGGACACCATCGGGGTCGTAGTCTACCAATGCTAGTATTGGTAACTGGGGGTAGCGTGTGTTGATATAGTTCAAGAATGCGCGCGTCGTTAGATCCGGGTATCCTTTAGCCTGTTGTGCGTGAGCTTGTTGGCCTAGATGGTCTGGGCAACATATTTAATACGTACAGTGACGAGCACGCCAGGGCCATACAGTGAGTTTCTCCAGAATTGAGATGAGCACAAGGATCTGAAGATGGCCTAAATAATTAGATCTATCACCAATCAGGATTTTTATCACTTACATCCTTTTCCACGACAAGAAACCACTTGACATGGTGGAGGTGGACTGCAGAGACTGACTGTATGGCCGGGATGGCAACTCCCTGGACCAGTCAAAGACTAAGCAGCGACTGAAACCATATTAATACTCACCAGATCGCCAGAACAAGGATTCAGAGAAGTTCCATCGGTAAGGTGAATGGTCAACGGACCAGCCAAGACACCCTTCGAAGCTGCCACCTACCAGGGTCAGTACCATACAGCAAGTGTCCATATCTCAGCACAAACAATGTTCAAATCAGCGCGGCCAATTCCTAGAGTGAAGGCGATGTCATCCACAAGGTCATCAACCTGGCTCTGCTTTTCGAAAAGATCTTGATGTTGGTAAAAGATGTGCCTTTAGACAAGGCTATCAGTCCACCACCACGATATGCACGAGAGTTCCACGAACCGCTTCGTCAGAATTGTCCCAGACACAAGAGCATCATGTGACAACTGAAGAATAAGAAGGATCCGTGCTGCACGGTCTCAGCTGCAGTGTCACGCAAATAGCAAGCAAGCAATCCTACCAAACTTGACGGCCTCTTGCTGATTTCGGCCGGGGAAGCGGACCTCATCAGGCTGGCCACGGCTCCGGGCCGGCCTCCGCGGCGTGAAAGCGATTGACAGCTCTTGGCAGGCGGAGACGGAGTCAATGATTTGCGACAGGATGTTTTCGATGCGGGCCACGACAGTCCCGACGGTAGGTCCGCCCGCCATCGTATTCGTATCGGCATTGTCGTGATCGTTTCCTGCTGCTGCTGCGGTTGTCAGTCGTTTGGCCTCGTCGACTTGGACATGGTGCGTTGGTTGTGGTGTAGCAGGTTGCTGAGCGGTGAACCTTGGAAAGTCCATTCTCGCTTGACAGTGCGCTCATAGTAAAAGGTCTAAGGCATTGAATCCGTTCAAAAGTTTGTAAGGGCAGAGCCGCAAACTCAAGATGAAAGACGCCGTTGAGAAGTCGGTGGGGCAATTAGCGCTCAACAGCAGTAACTTCAGGGCCTTGACCGCTAAAACCTGGGGTCCTCGGCAGGTACCGGACCCGGGGCCCGCGGGCTCGCGTTTGCAGCGACTCCGGTTCCGTCTTGAGAGCGACAGGAGAAAAAAGCACATGCTCCGGCCAATTCATTAAAGGGTCGCTCCTCCACCGCCTCTTCAATTGCAATTGCAATTACTTCAATTGCTCATCGCCAGACCTCGACATCGCACCCGTCACCCTTTGAAAATGGCCATTGTGACTGGAAGTGACGTCACAGCGGCAAAGGTCAAGTCGCGTAAGCGCGCCGCCGACTCGGAGTCAGAAGTGAAACAGGGCCTCGCATTCCCCAAGCAGCCTCGCATCGAGGCCAAGACCGACAAGACGAGATGGAGGATCAAGGACGATAACAGCAACCACACCTGGCACTACCTTGCCGATGATGAAGCTGCAAAGGAATGGCCACAGAGCTATGCTGAGAAGTGGTATATGAATCTACCTCTGGTACGTGCGCCCCTGAGTCTGATCTAGCTTGGTTCCCCTGTCGATGCTGACTTCCTGCAGGATCTCCCCGAGTTGCCAAAGCCCGATAGCCCATTGGCCGCCGCGACGAATGGCCTCGAGTTTTTCGAAAAGCTTCAGCTTCCCAGCGGTCACTGGGGTTGCGAGTATGGCGGTCCCATGTTCCTCCTCCCCGGTATCGTCATCGCTTGGTACGTGACCAAGACGCCGATTCCCCCTGCGCATGCGACCGAGATCAAGAACTACCTGTCGGCACGAGCACACCCCGAAGATGGCGGATGGGGTTTACACATTGAGGGCGAAAGCACCGTATTCGGCACAGCGCTGAACTATACGGTTCTTCGACTGATTGGTGTCGACCCTGAGGACCCCATCATGGTCAAGGCAAGAGGAACGCTTCACAAGCTGGGAGGCGCCCTGTATGCGCCGCACTGGGCCAAGTTCTGGCTGGCTGTGCTGGGCGTGGTGGACTGGGACATTGTCAACCCCGTGCCTCCTGAGCTCTGGCTTCTCCCTGACTGGGTACCGTTTGCTCCATGGCGGTGGTGGATTCACATCCGCATGGTGTTTCTGCCTATGGGTTACCTCTACTCCAAGAGGTGGAGCTGTGAGGAGACGGATGTGATCCGAGGGTTAAAGCAGGAGCTGTTCCCTGAGAATCATGCGAGCATCAACTGGGCCAATCACCGAAACAGCATCACTGCCGTTGATAACTACCACCCAAAGTCATGGTTACTCAACACAGCCAATTGGTTCTTGGCCAACATCTGGCAGCCATATCTCCGGCCCAACTATATCAAAGACAAGGCAGAGGCTTGGGTCAGCAAGCAGGTTGACATGGAGGATGCTAATACGGATTATGCCGACCTGGCTCCTGTCAACGGAGCCATGAACACTGTCATGTGCTATGCCCGTGACGGCCCGGGCGCATATAGTGTAAAGAGGCACGTCGAGCGCCTCGAGGAGTTCTTGTGGGTCAAGGACGAGGGAATGCTCGCCAACGGCACCAACGGTGTGCAATGTTGGGATACGGCCTTTACGATCCAGGCCATCTTTGAAGCTGGCCTTCATAACGATGAGAGGTGGAGGCCCATGTTGCTGAAATCGCTTCATTACCTAGAGCGCCAGCAGATTCGAGAGAACTGCGTGGACCAAGACATATGCTACCGACAGCCTCGCAAGGGTGGCTGGCCATTTAGCAACAGAGACCAAGGCTACGGTGTTAGCGATTGTATCTCGGAAGCTCTCAAGGCCATCATTCTACTCCAAAAGACAGAGGGCTTCCCCCAGGTCCTTGAAGACCAGCGCATCTTTGACGCTGTGGACACTCTGCTGCTGTATCAGAACCAAGACACGGGCGCCATGTCGTCATACGAGAGGCGCAGAGGGGGGGAGTGGATGGAGATGCTCAACGCCGCCGAGGTCTTTGGCCGGATCATGATTGAATATGATTACCCCGAGTGCACTACAGCCTGCGTGACAGCCCTGTCACTGTTCAAGGAGCACTGGCCCGATTACCGAACCGAGGAGATCAACAAGGTTGTCCGAGAGGCAACCGAGTGGATCAAGACCAACCAGCGACCTGACGGCAGCTGGTATGGAAGCTGGGGTATATGCTTCACCTATGCTACCATGTTTGCCCTTGAAAGCATGGCTCATGTTGGACAAACGTATGCCACAGGAGTCAACGCGAAGCGGGGTTGTGATTTTCTCCTCTCCAAGCAGAGGCCCGACGGTGGGTGGTCAGAAAGCTACAAGGTATGTTTCATATTCCCCTAAGCCAATTGTATGTAGGCACATACTAAGACACGCAGGCGTGTGAAACCATGGAGTACCACGAGCACCCCTCAGGCTCCCTCGTCGTGCAAACAGCATGGGCCCTAATCGGCCTCTTCGAGGCAGAGTACCCGGACGTGGAGCCTCTCAGGAAGGGGATCCAGTTCATCATGGACCGGCAACAGCCCAACGGGGAGTGGCTGCAGGAGGCGATCGAGGGTGTGTTTAACAAGTCGTGCATGATCTCGTACCCCAACTACAAGTTTAGCTTCACCATCAAGGCGCTCGGCATGTTTGCAAAGAGGTTTCCAGAGGAGAAGATTGTGCCGAGGTGGGCGCAGAAGGTTAACGGGGAGAAAGCTTAGACAAGACAGATGGAGGTGTAGATGCGGGCATCTACAGGCAAACCAGTGGCCTCTTAATGATGAGACGAATTTCTAATAGTAGAGTCTATAAAGGGGCAGACTACAAACGGGCAATCTACCAAACGTATTTATTATTAATTTGTGTAAGAACTTGTTTGCTTCGTCGTTAAGGTCAAGTCATGGGATGCACGTGCAGCAGGCAGCCTAACGGAGGATGGGCCCAACTCGATGACTACCCCACCAGAGCTTCTAGAATCCCCCACCAACAGCGACAGCATCCTGGAGCTTCATCTACCCAACTCCAATCTACATCTACACTACCACGCATTTCCCCTCCAGCATCTCCTTCTCTCTATCGACCAAACTCCTCTGCATCGACAAAAATCACCATGTCTCACATCTCGACGGCCCAGAAGGGCCTCGCAGCCGTCGAGGCCAAGAATTGGGACGTAGCCCTCCCGCTGCTGTCGAGAGCCCTCCAGACCTCGCCCAACCCAGCCTGGCTGATCGCCCGCTCCAAGGCCCTCATCGGCAAGGGCCGGTACCAGGAGGCCCTCGACGACGCAAACCTCGCCTGGCACAATGCGTACGAGCGCAACAAGCGACCCCTCATCTCCGAGGCAAACTACCGCCGCGCCGTCGCTTACTTTCGCCTCGGGCAGTACGCCAACGCCGATGCGTGCTGCGTGTACGCTATTCGACTCATCAAGGGGTTCCCCGCCGTCGAGAAGGAGGATCCTGCCAAGGCTCTGACCGACGCCGATGGTTTTTACACTATGACGTCGGAGGATGCCCAGCGCGAGGTTAGAGAGGAAGCCCAGAAGGACACGCCCAGAAGTATCAACAGGGGCATGAACGCGCTGGATGGCCTGGATCTGGGGCCCAAGACCAAGGAGACTAGGACTGCCAGCTCTCTACGCTTCATGATCCTGGCTGCCATGGAGAGGCTTGACAAGGACGACCCGGCGCGAAAGCTCACCACGAAGGCGAGACCAGAGCAGAAGGACCTCGCGGCCCTGGAGCCTGCAGAGGAGGACGTGGAGGAGGAGGAGGAGGAGAAGCCGGCTCCTGTTGCCAAATCTACTTTCCGCCCCGCTATCCAACTGCGGCTTCAGGACTTCCAGAGCGATGCAGTCATGTCGGTGTCCATCTTTTCCAAGGGTGCGGACAGTGAGAAGCTCAAGGTCGAGTTCAAGCCATTCTCGGTTCACCTCAATGCCATCAGATACCCCACTGGCGAGATTCGACCATTCGACCTGCATCTCTGGGGCGAGATTGACCCTGCGTCCTCAATTCATACAGTCACGCCTCACAAGATTGAGCTCAGCCTCAGAAAGAAGACACTTGGAAAGTGGAAGCACCTCAAGGGCGCTGCCAAGACGCCTGATGCATCAGCTGCGTAAGTAGTCTTCCTCGTACATGTATTTGGATATGCTAACAATAAACAGGGATGCCGAGTCCTCGAAAGCATCCGAAAAGGCTCCAGAGCAACCCAAGGCCGAAGAAAAGCAAGAGCCTGCTCAGCCTACCGAGCCCAAGAAGGCTGAGGCCTCCAATTCCGCTCCCCAATACCCCACCTCTTCCCGCACCGGGCCCAAGGACTGGGACAAGGTGGGCGACGACGATGAGGCAGAGGATACCAGCGACGTCAACCACTTCTTCAAGAAGCTTTACCAGGGCGCCACGCCTGAGCAGCAGCGTGCCATGATGAAGAGCTTCACCGAGAGCAACGGCACCAGCCTCAGCACTGACTGGGACGACGTTAAGGATCGCACCGTGGAGACTGTTCCACCAGAGGGCGTCGAGGCCAAGAAGTGGTCGTAGATGTCACCATGGCATACGTCGATGATGAGGAACGAATCTGTTTACAACTTGGTATTGAGGAAAGTTTGGCGCTGGGAGGAAAATGGAATGCCGGAAAAGTAACCGCCTTTTTTTTTTGTCATGAAGCTTTCATAGTCATCAATCAATCAGTCTACAACTACAACTCTCGCTATGTCATGCCTTGTACATCCTCACCACGCCTCGCTTGCTTTAAACATTCAACCGCTCATAATGCTCCTGTCCCAATCGCGCGGCTCCCTTAGCCTTGAGATCCTCAACAGCTCCGTCGACTTGTCCCTTGACCTTGTTGAACCAGGGAGACGCCTTCAACTCTTGATCCTCGCCATCGCGACTCCATTCCTTTCCACCGCGATACTCTGCAGCCAATCCCTCTGGGACATGCAACACACGGCTCACAAAGTCCTCGCGGGCAATGTACGCACCCCTCAACCACCTCGATCCCCCACCGATGTCAAACGCCTTCCTCCCGTGCATGACGCGCAGGTTGTCAAAGAGCACACACTCCCCCGGCGCCATCTTCATCTGGAACATGGCGTCAGGGTCGTTGATCAACCCGTCAAACAGCCTCGCAGGCTCGAGCCACTCCCTCGCGTCAACGCTCGCGAGCTGGAACCGGTCCTGGAAGGGAGGACTCCAGTACACGGCGGCGAGGTTCCCATCCGCGCCGACGTCGAAGAGTGAGCGCTTCTGGCGGTAAAAGTAGCCGTGCTTCTCGTAGTGGTAAGGAATGCGGACGTGGGCGAGATTCTCCACAGCTGAAGGGTTTTGCAGCCAGAGGAGTTTTCCGGCGCGGAGACCATCGCTGAAGAGTGATTCCCCGCCGTTGCAGGAGTTTTCGAGGCAGTGGAGCAGTTGAATCGCGGGAGGACTCTCGAGATACAGGAGATCCTGGTGAAGGCCGAGGTAACCGCTGGTGTAAGCGACATTTTCAGCATCAGGCTTCGCGCGGACATCGAAAGTGCGTCCGTAAAACGTCTCCTTGATGTTGGCGATCCTCGTCGTGATGTCGACGATGGCGCCCTCGTCGTGCGGCACGTTCTTGAGAAACACGAGGCCCAGGCTCGCGAGGTCGAGAAGGGTGTGCCAGAATGCGTCGCCGCCCTTGATGAACTCTGCATAGTCGATCTTGCGGATCCTCGACTCGATCGTCTGCGTGTCCCAGAATGTCCTCCCCGTCTTGGGATACACGGCGTCCTGTCGGGGGTAGGGCAGCCTCTCGACGTCGCGTTGTCCCAGGGCCGTCTCGATCGACTTCCAGGGGAGGACCATCTCGTGGCCACCCTCCGCGAGACGGGGGATATCGTTGCGGAACGAGATACCCACGCCAGTCTCGTCTAGTCGAATATTCTCGATGGCAATGTCGGCGGGAATGTCGGTAGTCGCAAAGCTCTTTTGTCCAGACGCAGGATCAGTGCACTTGAGACAAGTACAACTATCCCGCAAAACGACAGAATCCAGCCTCGTCCACCCTCCGTTCTTCCGATCCTCAATCTGTATGAACCTATCCCCGCTCGTCACAGTGACGCCCTTGTCCGCGCCGTCCAGAACAGTCCTGGCCTCAAAGGCAGGAGGTGTGTCGAAGCTCTTGGTAGAGATGCTCCTTTGGCCGAGCAGAGCCGGGAGCTTGGAGTTGTGACTCCGTCCATGAGCACTTGCTAGGGGACGTCTCTGAAGAGCACCGAGACTGCGACGAGGGACCGAGAGGCTCAGACTTGAGCCGGCAACTCTTCTGAGGACTCGATGAGAGAACATGGTAGAGTATCAAGTCCAGTTAGCTTTAGGTGACAAGCCGCACTCAAGCTGAACCAATTCTTTATAAAAAACAAAGAAGAGGCAAAACAAAAACAGTTCCTTGTTATCAATCACATCTACAAAATCCCCATCCAGACATCATCCATCGTACCTCGGCCAAAAGGGACGCAAAAGAGCTCCATGTGGGGTTCCTTCGGCCAAACCCCGCGTTTCTTGGACCCGTCGATAGCCTCAATCAGAAGCAAAAAAAGAAAAGAAAGCAAGAAAAAAGGAGAGGGTTCCGGACCCGGGATGGGATCCTCGGATCACGTCGAGGCTTGCGGCTTGCAGCTCTAGGGACAAATCACGGATCATGCTGGCAGCAGGTCAAAGCAGCATGTCAAGGAGTCAAGACTGGGAAACTCGGCTGTGTATGGCAAACGGCAATTGCAGATCCAATCATGATACTTCGAGGCCCTCCAAAGGGTCTTTTCGGCCGGCTGTTGAAAACTACATATCATACAGGCAAGGTAATCATTCCATTCCCCCAATGCAACCTCAAGCTCCACCAACGCCTTTCATCTTGTCATGTCCATGTCAAAGATTCCGCCCTTTGTGCGGCACATCTGTCTGTAGCCCATGTGTACAAATTCATACATAGCTAGCCTGTCTGGCTGCTTGACTTGGTAGTCAGTCTACCTGTTGCGATTGCTCGACCATCGCTTCACCATCACCTCTCTAACCTTGTACATCTTGAATGCCTCGGCAATGCCCTTGTCCAAAGCTTCCTCAAACTTGGATGGGGGTGGCACGTCCACGTAGACCAGCACTAGGCTCTTGGTAACGTGCGAGAGAACTCGAACGGTACCATGCAGCCATTGCCAGGACTTGCGAGGGTTCTGCTTCCCAGACTCCTTCCACTGAGGATCCGAATACGACGGGATGACAATCAAGCCAAACTCGGCGTGGTCAAACACCGGGCCCCGGGTGTAGAGCAGCCAGTCTACACCAAACTTGATGCCCCCGCGTGGCACCCATCCCAATGACCTGAAATGGTGGTAGACGGCATAATGAACGAGAAAGTTGTCGTCGGGCTGCAGGGCGGGATCCTCCGGCTCAACGCGGGGTGGGAAGTACGAGTATTGCCGAAATAGCCTCAAGAGCTCCATCGAAGACAATTGGCTACCTGAAACAGGGTCGTTGACGGCCAATGCGCCCAGGCCGAAGCTGAGGAAGAAGGCTTCCTCAGGCATCAACTGGAGGTGTTCCATGTTCTTAATCACGCGTTCCTTGCCAGAGTCAGATGTCTCTTCGGCAGTGATGGCATGTCCATTCAGCGAGACCGACGCTGCGGCATTAACATCCGCCAACCCGTTCTGCTTCGCATTCGCAGCTGCGTGTTGTGGACTGGGGGGATCGCCAAGCCGGAAGGTTGTTGATTCGACATTGGGCGAAAACCGAACACTCTTCCGTCGCTTCAGCGGCTTCGAATCGTCTGACTCATCCAACGTACTCGAGCTCGACACGCGAGTGTCAATAGAAATCTTGCCGTTTGTGGCAGCCCCGTTCGACCCATTGGTGGACGAGTGCTCGTCAGGGAAGAGAGCTTCTCCGTTGATAGCATTGCCATTGGCAAGGCTGTCCGAAGAAGCCGCCGCTGTAGCAAGAGCAAGGTCCGCTGGGGAATTGGGGAGAGCCAAAAGTGCTCCCGGGCTAACCGGTGAAGCATAGACGGGCAAAGACGTAGGGATAGAGATTGGCTTAGGCTGCACAATCTCCGCTGGCTCCTCGGCTCGTGATTCTCGCTCCTTGGCTTCACGGGCTTTGGATTTTCGAGCTTCGGCTTCTTGGGCCTCCTCAAGTCTCGTCTGACGAATTGCCTCTTGTTCAAGGCGAGCGCGTTCCCACTTGGCGCGCATACGCTCTTCGCGTCTTTGTATGGTCATGATCTCGCTGACGTGAGCATCCGCAAGACCTTGCCTAACTTTCTCGCGTTTCAGCCAGTTCGGCTCACTTCGACTAAGACTACCCTTTCCATAGAAGCCTTGCTCCCAAAGGGCTCTAGTAGAGACTTCGTCCGTGATGTGGACCGAAGACGTGGCAGAAGACCACACTCCAAGATGCACAGCAGCCGGTTCCGCCGGGGGCGGAGACCAGAGCTGGCCTAACCAAGCGTATGCGACATGGAAGAAGGATACGGGGTTGTTTGGATAAAAGGTCGGAAGAGGAAATGTTCGGATCGGCGCTGGAAGGGCGTAGATCTGATGCAGTGAAGGTCCTCGCTTCTGGGATTGCTGGGGTGCAGCAGGATCCGAGGTGGGCGGGGTACCGACAGGCTCTTTGGTTGATGATTGAATCTCAGCCATTTCTCGCCGGTGTCATCTTGGTCTGGTGAACTGTTAGCGCGAGTCTCGAATTGTGATGAACAAATTGAGCGAATTGATAACAGCATGTTGCATCAGATACCGTTGTAGTCTATAAATCAAGGCGTTCACAGAGGCCAAATGAATGGATCCTCTTAGCACAGTGAAAGGTGTCATCATCGCAATAGGAGCACGCAAAGCTTCTCTAGAAGCTTGGGCAAGGACTTGGGCAGTAGACGAGTCAAACTCGCCAAACATGACCAAGATAATCAAGGACAAAAGAGAGTGTGAGTGCCTACCTGTCTAGGACATCGCCCTGGCGGAACACTGGCTGAGGATTGATCCTCGTGGCCATTCACAGCGGCGCACTGCTCAACCTCTAGAGGGAACAATGGCGATCGCTTGAGTGTGAAGCCGGGGCGTCGAAGCGACAAAGGCTTCGTGGGAGATGTTTGGTGGTGGTTGAGAGAATGATGATGGAGAAATTAATTTTGGGCGGCTGAAAACTCGAGGTTTTCTTGAATTGGAGCTCCCCACTTTGATGCCTCGTGCGCAAGGCGTCAGGCTACGGAGCGGTTACTAAGAAATGCCCGAGGAGTGCCGAGCAGAAAAATCAGTCCCGTCCCCAGTTCTAATGACCTTGAAAAGATGGATGAATCACAGAGGAGACAAACAAGAAATGTTTTTACGTGCCTTTATTGATCGCATTGAGGTCTCAATCGATTTTCACCAGAGTCTGTAGAACCAGCAATGCGTGCCTCCTTCACTGGCGCTGAGAGTTGGATAAAAGTCACATCTGCATAAAACAGGATAGCACCCGCTTCTGGGAGCTTCTACCTTGCATAATTAGGTAATGAAGCGCAATTTCCTAGTCTAGGCAAAACGCGACTGTCACCAGCCACAAAGGCGATTGTCACATGGGTCAATAGGCATAAAGGATCAGAAATAAAGAAGACAGTGAAGCCATAGCTCCAAGCCCTCTCACATGCTGCTGCTAAATACTAAAGGATTACGGACATAATAAAGCTCGTCATATTTTTAATATATCAATTCATTTATTTCTATTCTTTCGTAGCTACTGTTGTGTCAGGAGAAGCAAGGTAACTGCGTTGTTCTGGGTCGTGGGTGTCTTATTTTCTCTGGGCCCGCGCAGCAGGTACCACTTTAGTCAGTCAGTCTTCATATAATCACAATCCTACCCTCCACTCCCTCGACAGTTCTCTCGGCAACACCAACACTCATGAGCTCAGTTGTTCAAACCAAGCCATGGATTCCTGGAGAGACATCGTCGCGCTCGTCTGCCTCATCTTAGCTGGCGTCGTCCTTCTGGTCGTCTGCATAGGAGTACGGTCAATGTAAGCTTATCATCCTCTAGCTACCTACCCTTAGCTCTAGCTGACACGCAACAGCTCCAGACACTTCAAGCACCCTCCGGGTCCTCCAGTCTCTCCTGGACTAGGCCAAAACGCGCCGCATGTCACGATAATCAGGCCGGTCAAGGGTGTCGAGCCCAGACTGTACGATTGCATCGCCGCCTCGTTCCGCCAGGCATACCCCCAGGACAAGATCTCGATACGCCTTTGCCTCGAAGATGACAGCGATCCCGCTTACCCGATCCTCCAGAAGGTCATCGATGACTTTCCCACCTTCGACGCCCGTATACTCCTCGAGAGGGATGACTCTGTGCTAAACGATACGATCAACATGGGCCCCAATCCCAAGATTCGCAACCTGAGCCGAGCGTACCGGGAGGCCAAGGGTGACATTATCTGGATCGCTGACTGCAACGTCTGGATGGCCAAGGATGTCCTGGGACGCATGGTAGACAAGCTCATGGGCTATAAGTTGGGCGGCGGCTCGAAACCATACAAGTTTGTCCACCAATTGCCCATCGTTGTTGACCTGGTCGACTATTCCAGGTCCCTTGCAGCAGATGGTCAAGCTCTGTTGGCCTCATCATCCGAGGAGGGTTTTGCTTCAGATCCCATTGTCGATGATGACTCGACAGAGACGCCAACAGTCTGGTCCCAGGGTGGAGGGCGTCTCGACGAGATGTTCATGGGTACATCGCACTCCAAGTTTTACGGCGCTATCAACACCGTTGCCATTGCACCTTGCGCCGTCGGGAAGAGCAACATGTTTCGCAAATCTCAGCTGGACCATGCCACTGACCCCATCTTGAACCCTAGCCTACCCCAGGACCAGAACCTGCCCACTGGCGTTGACTTTTTCTCCCACAACATTTGCGAAGACCACATGATTGGGGACCTACTTTGGAACACCATCTTTCCCGGTTTTAGAAAGCATGGGCTCGTCTGGGGCGACCTGGCTGTGCAGCCCATGTCGGGAATGTCTGTCGCCGCGTACGCTGCAAGGCGGTGTAGGTGGTTGAGGGCTCGAAAGTTTACTGTGCTTTCAGCAACTCTACTTGAGCCGTTTACAGAGTCTTTTCTCTTTTCCACATATTTTTCCTATGGACTCACGACCTTGACCTATCTCAACGAAACCTGGGGCGTTCCTCAGACCTGGAAGGCAATGGCAGTTACTTGGCTTCTCTCCGTCACGGTCTGGATGATTGTGGACTGGTTCAACTTTAGCTGCTTGCACTCTGGCAACACCATCGAGACAGACGAACACACACCCTGTTTCGCCAAGGGCTTTGCCTCAGGGGAAGGCCTTCCAAGCAGGCGATTCTCGGAGTTTCTGCCAGCATGGATTGGGCGAGAAGCACTGGCGTTTCCCATTTGGGCCTGGGCCGTTCTCTGCGGAAACAAGGTGAACTGGCGAGGCAAGGAGTTTTACATCCGTTTTGATACGACAGTGTATGCCGTCGACTCTGATGTCCGCACTAGGGATGTCAGGACACCAGAGTTGGAGAGGGGAACGTCACGAAATAAGCACCGGGTTGACTAGATGAGGTGACGAGAACATGAATGCTATCAGCATGAGGTTAGAAGAGAAGGAATCAGCGAATAATGACTAAAAATGGCATGATGATAGGCATGATAGATAGAACAGCGGATAAAAGACATGGGATAAGACAAGAATAGAAGCTTGACTTTTAATACAGCTGCCAAACGTCGCTCCGGAATTGCGCCTGAACATGTCGGTGGATGTCATGAGACGATTCAGGAGGCGAGATGCTCATTGGTTTTAGGTCTCATGGAACTCGGATCATTGTCAGATGCTGCAACCCATTCAAGCCTTGCTTGAGGTTATCGTTACCAAAGCGTAGGGTTCTACAGGCGACCTCCAATGTCGCCGGGCCGATTGCTCACACGGCATGCAATTCGGCCGTAGACGTCTTCTTCTCCAGGAGCACACAGTTTAGCAAGTTCGCGGTGCATGTGTCATATCCAGCCATGATGCAGTCTGTTGGAAGCCTCCAACCTGTGCGAGATCCCAACAGACATGTGCGCAACCTGTATCTCTTGTATCTCTTTTCTATCTCTATGATTATCATTATATCATGGAACATGCAAATGCTCATAAATCTATCCGCTCTTCTCGTAGACAAAAGCATCCAGCTCATCAGAAGTCTTCTCCAAGTCGTCGTTGACAAGGATCTTGTCAAACTTGGTCGACTCGGCCCAGGCGAGCTCATCCTTGGCCCGGGCGAGCCTCTGCTGGATGCTATCCTCGGTCTCGGTGCCGCGGCCGCGCAGGCGCTTCTCGAGCTCCTCGTTGTCCGGGGGTGCGACAAAGACGTAGCGAGCGTCGATGCTCGAGGCCTTGACCTGCTTGACGCCCTCCATCTCGATGTCTAGGACGACGACTCGGCCCTTGGCTGTCTGCTCTTCGATCGTCGCCTTGCTCGTGCCGTAGAGGTTGCTTCCGAACTGAGCGCTGCAGTTGACACAATGTCAGTATTTGCTCTACTCCCCAGGTTCTCCGACTTACTGCTCGACAAATCCGTCCTTGGCGATCAACTCCCGGAAAGCCTCCTTGGTGACAAAGTGGTACTCAACACCATCCGTCTCGCCATTTCGAGGTCCACGAGTCGTGTGCGACACGGACAGAGTGAAAACGTCGGGGTGGCGGCTAAAGAGGAGCTTGATCAGCGTGCCCTTACCGACACCGCTGGGTCCGCAAATGACGAGGGGTCGACGGTCGGAGGGAGAAGCCATTGTGAAGAAGCGCCTAAGCAATTAGAGAGGGAAAACCAGGGAGAGTATAGGGTTTGTATTCACCTCGGGGTTTGAAAGGCGGGGAATTGCTTGACGGCGACGGTTGTGCTGCGCTTCACACAACCTGGAAACCACCGCATCTGTCGTTTTTGTTGTTTTGGATCTTTATTCCGCCTCTAGCCTTTTCTTGCACATGATTGGCCTTTGCTGGTCAGGATATCTCCACGTGACTTGTCTGAGTCAGTTTCACTTTGACTCAACGGTCTCTTTACCGCGGGACGTGTAGATACGCAATTGTAGGCTTTCAAGATCTAAACCTATTATTGTACTTGTTGGGCTGATCTCTTGTATATCTTGATTAGGTGGGTTGAATTAGAACTTCCTTGAGAACTGTCCCATCGCCATGACGGACTTGTTCGATTGTTATTACCTAGCCTGCTAGATAGAACCCTAGGATGGTAAAATGCCGAGCGTTCAATGTCGGGAAAAAGAAGCATATTTATATACACTCTATGGAGTCTTATTTATAACACTCACAACTTTAACACCCTCTAGAGCTTCTCTTTGAACAACCTCATCAAGTTAAGCACGAGGTGCATAACCGACTCTCCTACCCTGAACCAGACCCGCCCCCGCACAGTGCGGAAAATGCGGGGCACCCGCGCACACAGTCCCCTCACTCCCGTCGCAAAATTTCGAGGTGCTCCATGGAAAACATCACCAAGCACAACCCCCAAGATGGCGCCCAAACTCACAGAAGACGAGATTGATGATCTCATCTACTTTGCTCGAGCTGGAGAGCAGCAGGACTTGACCGAGACCGTCAAGTCTCTGGCTGAGCGGGAGAAGGTTGACCCCGCCGAGATTGTGGCTGCTGCTCAAGATGAAGCCAAGGCTACTCCTCTGCATATGGCAGCGGGAAATGGTCACTTAGGTACGTAGGATTTGCTTCTCGTTTGAGTCTGTGTGTCAAATTGAACAGGTCTGACTGAACTATAGAAATCGTCAGACAACTCATCCAGTACTTTGACAACCGGCCAAAGGAGCAGAAGCAAGCCTTCCTGGACGAGGCAAACGAGCACGGCAACACGGGTCTGCATTGGGCAGCCCTGGGTGGACATCTCAACACAGTCAAGCTGCTTATGGAGCAGGGCGCATCTCCAGCGCTGGCCAACGAGCGGGACTATGTCCCCCTTGATCTCGCCCTCTTCAATAAGAAGGAGGCGGTGTCTGATTACTTTTTGGCTTCGATCCGTTCGATGGAGGAGGAGAACAAGGAGGAGGGTCTGAAGGAAGAAGGTGCCAAGGGAGAGGGTTCTAAGGAAGAGTCTTCGGATAGCAAGGACAAGGACGTCGAGATGACTTAGAGCTGTACTAGCTCCGTGGATTTTGGACATTGGCTTGTGAGGAAAGGTTCGAAGGGCAAAAAAGAGGATAGAGTATTGAGAGGGGCAAGGCTATTTGGGATAAAAAGGATGCCGGGGAATGTTTGTAGGCGGGAACTGGGGGATGCTTGCGTCTCCAACATTAACAACAAGGAGTTACAGGTAGAGGGAAACATGATGCTTTGAAGATATATGAGAACTCAAGTGACCAAAGTTTCTACAAAAAGTATATGGGACCTACTAGAATATCAAGGGGCAGCATGAGAATAGTGGTCCTCGACCCCTTTCTGGCAACCTGGGTGTTTGGTCTATCGGGGATGTACAGGCTGGCTCTTTCAATGATACGTCGAGGCTCGAAGTTATTCTATTGGTAACACACAATCGTTCAAACAGCCCAAGGGATCGGTTGTTAGGGGGTCTCAGTGATACGAGCACTCAGCCAGCATTGTGTTCTTTGTTATTGTTGAAGCGTGGCCCTTGATGGGATAACCGCGTACGATAGATAGAGCACTCAGCCAGCTTCAAAGGGTTGAAATTTTGGAAGCTTGTAGAATAATCATATTGTATACAAGCTTATGAACAATGGGAAAGAAGACAATTTGAACTGCTCTGGCAACGGGACCAAAATATCGATGGTTGGAATCCACTCGGGCCAATGCTTGGGTGAATCTGCACATGCTGTCACACAACATTGCAGCGCCCTTCGATATGAGAAGAAAATAGTGCGTTTGGAGATTTGATACTACTAAAAACAAGCCTTCTCAATTTGTTGTTTAACTGCCGTCGCCGAATTATTCGTACAGAAGGATTAAGAGTAGCCAAATCCTCGACGTTTGGACGTGAAGCCATGGAGAAGGGATAAACAAACAGAGCAAAGGCTATCCTCAACCGGTACCAGGGAAAAAAGGTCTACCACGCTAAAATAAGAGCAGAACAGTAAACTGGGCATGATCTCATCCAACTTGGCTCCATGTCAAGGCGACCCGATTCTCTGTCGCCTCTTCGCCCATCAATCATTTTCTACCCCTACCGCAGCCCTCGAAACGCCGGCAACCGTCTTCAAGAAGAAAACAAGGGCCTTCGAAATGTGCAAGCTTCTGGAAATCGAATATTCTTGCTCCCACGGGACCAAGCGTCACCGGCAGAGGATTGATGCCCTCTGCAAATGCGACAATCCTCTGACGTGCATGGTCGGGGATATGCATCTCGACGATCACCCGAAGACAAAGATCGAAGACCTGGCCGAGGAGAACTTCAAAGTCGTCAAGGTTGGAGGCGCCTGTGATGAGTGCGCGCAAAAGATGGCTCTGGAGATTGAAGAAAAGGATAGGATGTTTGGGGAACTCGAGGTCAGCCTCGAGGAGATCAACAAGGATCTGAGCCTGCTCGCCCTCGCAGGTCCACCCAACGGAGGAGAAGCCAAGAGACACAAGCTGTCTCGTCGAGGAGCCAAGGCTACCAAGTCCCATCACACACCTCACGACTCGGACTGGATCTGCGCCAACGAATCATGCCAGGGACGCGTCACCTTCTCCATCGATGGACGCCGCGGCCGGTTCTGCCAGAAGCATACCTGCGCAGCTCAAGACTGGGGATGCATCTCTGGCGTTGCGAACAAGCTCAACGGCCCGCAGTTTTCCATCTACTGCCACGTCCACACGTGTACCAAGGCGGGATGCGGCATGAGAATCGCTCACGACTCGGCCATCTACTGCCGCGCCCACTCCCACATTACAGATCTAGTTCGTTAGTCGGAGAACGAAAGGCTGGAACAAGTCTATATGGGGCGAGGTAAGGGGTATCTCGAGTCTTGATGGTCCTCTCCTGACAGTTTGATAGATTCGAATGAACACCGAGGGGCAAGGGATGGACCAGTGTTCCTTAAGAAGCGGAGGCCGGTAAGTACCGTGCTGGAGATACAATGACATGCTTCTGACAAGAAAAATAGGCAGTTTGAACGGAGTTTCCGAGGTTGTAACCATCGGGCTTAAGAAGCATAATAGTACGGCCTGGCCATAGTCTCATCGCGTGCCTCCAAATTCGCCATCATTTACCCATGAGGAATAATCAAGTCAACTTGTCGTCTATACTAATTTAACCTATCATACAGAAACCCCAGGTCCTTTGTGATGTTTCCCCACCTCGCTTTGAGCATATCTGGGAAGTAACTAGACTTCGGCGCCCACATCCCCTGGCCACCTTTGGGGAGATGGCTCTCCCCAGCCTTGACATGTGTGGATGTCAGCCCAGCCACGGACTACTCCTTCATGCTGAGTCTGTGGGACTACAGCGTGTTCCTTTCTTGTGAATAGCACAGAGCAGTCAGACCAGCAGCTCCGCCGTTATGTCTGCACCTAATGTGAAAGACTCATTAAAGTATCCAAGCATGTGGACCATGTTTGCCATCCTGTAGCAGTGATCCCTTCTACATGGATCGCTGAGTAGGGTCGGCTTCCTGCTGATTGATAGAAAGTTTGATCACGCTGCCAAATTTGAGGTTGAGCCCAGTAGCGGTCACAATGATATCAGGGTGTAGCATCTCTCCCGACTAGAGCTCGATCGTATTCGTAGTGATATATTTAATGATCTTTGTAACCACATCTGCTGTTCCTGGCTGAGTGAAGAATAAAAGTCACCAACTGGGCAGAAGCAGAGTCGCTGTTGCCAGGGGTTATACCTCGGGTTGAAGTGAGGATTCCACGATACGCTTGGTGGTAGTTGCTTTCGAATTGCATTGGTAAGGAATAACTTGGCCACCTTGGCAAGCCAAGTGCAAAAGTAGTAAAGGAAATTGCTTAGCAAAACCCAGCGTATGCGATTGATGCGTCGAGCGATAGGATAAGGTAGAACCCGGCGAACGATTGTCCCAACCAGGTCCCTGGTAGGCAGAGAGTAGATATAGGATGGGCTCCTCTGACATTGCGGGCACTAACGTGATGCTCCGCTGTTGATGACAACAACCTTCTTGTTTCCGCCTCAGAATATTGACACATTCCTAACGTTGTTCACCCTACCGGGTCCGCACACCGATACCACGAATTTGATGGCGGGCCCGGACTTTAAAGATTCCATCATAGAGTCAGAGGATATAGCGGAGCGGGCTGTGAGACAGGTTATCAGTGGTAGAGGCCGACAGATTATGATCTCTTGGACGAAAGGGATTGCAGCGACTGTTAGAGCATTCCAAGAATGGCTTCAGGAGACGCTCGCAATTCTAAGGCTGATATCCTGCGAAGCACATAGTTGCATTCTTTGCCATTCACTTGCCTAACTTGCCATCTCTCTAGGGTCCAAGTCAACACCGTGGAACCACTTCTTTGGTCAAAGAGAAACTCTTTATGAGATCTCCATATTAAGTTTGCTCGCGGGACCATTTATATTTTCAAAGAAGAGAATGAACTTGCTGCCTAGGTAAGTTCTAACTAGTCAATCAATGTGTGCTATTCGCGATCGATAGCACCGTGCATTAGTGCGACCAACGAAGCTTTAACCAGAGACAATGAGTCTAGACCCTATTATATACTTTAATAACATATCTAACAGGATGTGTTATATATAGTATGAAAGAATAAAGTAGTAGATATACGATAGCATTAAAACCTAATACTCTAAATTGCTATAACCTTAATATAAGCTTCTCTAGTAATTACCAGTTATAATAGCTTAATAAAAAGATATATCTCGTTATGAACCCCCTCGGTTCTTTGTCCTTGATTTATCGCTTTACGAAGGCGTGATGTGATATAAGGATAAGGCATCAGACGAGTATAAGAGATCTGCGGAAGGTGACAAATCGAAACCCTCTGAGGAGCTTGGAATGACCTCGGAGTCCTCGACAGAGTGCTACGTCCAGTTTCGTTGCATTTGGAATGGAAAGACGCGTAGTATAGAGAAGGGAAAAACCTCAAACGGATACAAAACCCTTCTTTGGGCACAAACAGACAAAACTTGACATGTCCATGGAACTTGCGTTTATTCCTTGACGTGTGCATCTGTGTCCTCTATACAACGACTTTCCAGTTCAACACCGCGCTATACCCCCCTTACAAGAAGTGAACAATAGGGTTGACAGGAACCCAGTCGGGCAAGTACTCGCCAAAGCCCCAATAGTTCCCGACTCCCAGAGGATGATCGGCACACATCCGGATTTCTTCTGGGTTGACGCCTTCAGGAAGATCTTCGGGGTCCCATTCCATGACACCAAGGCGTCCGCACTTTTCTTTGGCGCCCGGATGATGGTCGGCCATGGCCACGGCGGCAAGGGCAGCAGCAATAAGCGCCTGAAGCTTCATTTTGGGTCCTGCATTGGTCAGACAGTGGCTCGTCAAGTCTGGGCTTGAGTTTGAACATACTGAAGCCTGAGATGCTTGTGGGTGGTGGATTGAATGGACAGGTTGTTGGAGCACAATGAGCTGAATAGATATAATGATTGATATTGAACTTTTGAATGATTTGAGTTAAGGCATCAAAAATACAAAGAGACATCTCATGATGCTATATAGTCGCACAACATGCTCTCATACGTGGCTTCTACCAAACAGACGCTGATGCCTAACAATTCATCACAAACCTGGTTGTCCTTTAAGACGACGTGTTCTTAAAAAGCGCCATCAGACCAACCAACATGGGTCAGCTGCGCCCCAAACAACCCCAAACAAGATGTCGCGAGTTTGTGACTCACGATTGTTCTAGCCAGGATAGGACGAAGAGGCCAGATTTGTAGTTCTGGGGAGGTTTGTGAGCCGTTCATTGGTGCTTTTACGCTCAGCAAATGGTTTTGTCTAGGTCACTTGGAATTGCTTTGTCCTCTGTTAGTAAGAATAAGAATTCATGGTTTAGTTAAACGCAAAGTGTGGGAATTGTCAATAAAGACCAGGCGGTTGGTTATGCATGAAGAAGCAATCAGGGATAAAGATGGATAAATACCCAGCAACCACACTTGAAACAAACAACCGTCATCACCAATCACCCGCTAACGCAATAGCAGTCTAGCCCCAGCCAGAACCCATGATTTATTATCCTCCGAACGTGATAGGTCAGTTCTTTTCGAGGCTGATGGCAGGTTGACAAGGGTTACCTGCCTTGGGCTCTCCTACTGGAGAACCGGATCAGGCTTGAGGACCTTGATGGCCTCGTCAAGCTGGCTTGGAGGGATGGCGGGAAAGTCGGCACATGCTCAATCTTGGGTGAGGAGATTGAAAATTTTGCCTCTTTTCGATTTTCGGACGCTTCATTGATACTGAGTAAAGTTGTAGGCCGAGCAGATCTACAGCTTGTACTACACATGTCCAACATGTCTGGAGGAAAGCCCCCTCGAATGCGATCAGCGTGCACCTCTTGTCACGCCGCCAAGGTGAGACCATATTTTCACTAGAGTAGTCCCTCCCGCTAACTGTTCTTAGGTGCGGTGCACGGGGGAAAAGACAGGATGCAAAAGATGTCTACAGTCAGATATGACTTGCACGTACGAGGTATCGCTGGTGGGCAGAATGACCAAGAAAAGGCGGAGGCAGAAGGGTAATGGCAGGACTCACAACACGGATGATGAGACCCCGGCTGAATATCTTGAACCTCTATCGAGATCGGTCTCCTGCCGAGATCAAGACTGCCTGGACCCATACAAGCTCTCCATCAGCAGCCCTGGTTGTTACGACGACCCCTCGGCTCAGCAACCGTACCACCACAGCATTGAGCAACCCAGGAACGACAATCCTCAGTCACATTACCCAACCGTTGAACCCAGAAACAATAGCGCATATGGCCACTTCAACTGTGAAATCGAATCTATTCTTCCTTGTTTGAGACAAGCCGACATCCTGCCCCTCAGCCCGGACTCTACCTGGCTTTCCCCAAGCACGTCAGGCTCGCCGCCCAAAGAGCCATGGAGCCCGGAGCCTCAAACCACTTCGGTCTTTTCAGAGATATCTGCAGTGCTAGAGTCGTTGGAAACAAAAACACGGTCGAAAGCTCAGGGTCTGGATGAGATACTCCAGACCAACCGAGGCTGCATGGCTAGTCTCGGCAGGATCCTGACCACCAGCGAGTACTCTAGCTACAGGAGTGGTGGAATACTTGTAGTCTCCGCTCTGGAGCTCATCATTTACTCGTTCGAGGAGGCGGTCAGGTCTCAAGGATGGGGAAGCGAGCCTAGCTCAAAGACTTGCGGGAGCTTGTCAAGCGTGAAATTTGGGGTGTTTGAGGTGGATCCTGAAGAGAAGGTTGCAATAGTAAAGAGGATAGTCTTGAAGGAGGTCAGGAACTATCTGGAAATAGCCCGGAACTTTGCAGGAGAGTGTAGGTGTCAGGGGTCGGAGGGGTACAAGTCATTAGTAGCCCAATCATACTCTGCACTCGAGCAGAGGGCCAATAGTCTAATGTTGGATCTTGAAAGCTGACAAATAAACACGTTTTTAACAGCTTTCCCTATTTGAAGTGCGTTGTGAGAGGGAAAGGAACAATGAAATATGAATGTGTTATGTGAAGGAACTGAAGTGTCTGATCAGTCTAGCTACCAACTTGAAGAGAAATTGAAAACAGGAAAACGCTTCAAATTCACACATCTAATCAAATCATGTATAAAAAAGCTCAAATGAAAAAAGCCCTACTGTGCCGGCTTCCGTCCGCGAGACAAGAACAACTGCTGTTCTCCTCCAATCTCCTTTGGTACCTGAGTCCTCGTCGAAGCCCACTTCCAAGCCCAGTCTTCCAGGCCAGCCTTGTCATAAGCCTCCTTTACTTCGTCTTCTGTGAATCCCATGCGCTTCATAGTATGATTTGAAAGGGCCTTTGCTCGAGGGGCGTCTGCACAGTTACTCTCCGAGATGGCGACCCAGTCGACAATGATCAACACTCCACCCTCTCGAAGCCGCTCCGAGAGTTTCGCAATCATAGTTTCGTGATCTTCGACGTGGTGGAGGGCCATGCACATGATTATCAGGTCAAAGTTGAAGAATTCGGGTGAGTTGAGTTCGGGGGAGGGCGTTGATTTCGGGTCGACCAGATCGCCTTGGACGGCCTTTACCTTTTCGGGCGAGAAGCCTCCTTTCAAGGCCATGTCGTTGTACTGTTCCACCATTCCTGAGGAGATGTCTATGCCCCGGACGCTGGAAACGAATGGTGCTAGAGCCTGTTCACGTCAGTGCTGCTAAGGACTTATCGGTGCGGCACATACTCGAGATGCAACTCCGTTGCCGCAGGCGTAATCCAAAATCTTGGTAGGTCGAGTTGATGGAGGTTCAAGTCCAATCCAGTCTATGTTTGCGCGGAGCTCTCTCGTGATTTGGTTGCATAGCTCTACTATCCAAGGCCACTGAAACACAGCAGGCGCTACATTGCTGGGGCAAATTAGTATCATGACTAACCACGTGTGTAGGGTCACGTACTTGAAATGAGCCTTGTTCTGCTCTCCGAGTGTCATGTCAGGATCATGAGGAGGTCCATGGTGGTGATGATGAGTATGGTATTGAAGGTGATGGTGGTGATGATGGCTATGGGGAACCTCCTCCATGGGTCCGTCGTGATCCATGGTGTAAATCGGTGGAGAATAGAAAGTCTTGGCACAATGTTAAACTAGAGCGATGTATTTGATCTGGAGTATGTCGATACAGAAGAGGAAGAAGTCGGATTTATAAAAACCCAAAAATATGGGAAGCAAGAGGGTTATTTGGTCTTTCGGTCCGATGTTGTTGAGTCGGTCACCGAAAGTCACCGTGAATGTATCCGGGTCCGTTCTTTCGGCGGCCGAAGCATCGGACACTAACAGAGTGGACCCTGAACAAGATTCCGTGATGGAGAGAATCCGGAGGGATACACGATTATAAATAGTATATGAAAGGTATGTCGGACAGCTATGTGTGTAGCTATTATCTGGCGAATTACGTAGGTACAGTAGCTATAGTTGGGATCCTCTCTGTCATCGTGGGAATGAAGACACCCGAGAATAGGCACAAGTTGGAAGCGGCAGTAGTTGATAATTTATGTACCTTTTATTAGAACATTTTCCAATCATCTTGTGATATTTAATAACATCTTACTTCTAGTACCTGAGAGGAGTTGGGTTTAACTCTGCCGTTCTCGTGTCCCGTCTTATCAGCGACCGTTGTTATCCAGCAGGTATACATAAAGGTCCCGTTACTTTCTGCAAACGTTTGCATATTCAGGAAGAGATTTTTGAGTTGAGCACACGTCTCTCCATCGCGTGACCCTCACAAACATTCTCTTTATGCTTCTTTTACTGGTCTTGATCTTGTTTCCAGTTTCCAACGGCATCGGCCACATCAAAGAACACAATAGCAATATGCTCATCACAAAGATCATCCTCCTGTGCTTCATGACGCTCGCCACGGCCAAGATGTTCGACGTCTGCATCATCGGCGCCGGACCCGCAGGCATCACGGCCGCCGTCAACCTCGCCCAGCAACAATTCCGCGTCATCATACTCGACAAGGGTCCGGGGAATGGAGCCCTAGACAATAACACATGGATCACGCGGGTGCCAGTCCCCGACAAGATAAGGGCGCCAAACATGCTAAAGAACTTCATGTTGAGGAGTTTTGATGGCTACCGTAATATCCATTACTTTATGGGCGAGGTCATCAGCATTGTGCGCTCCAAGCCTGGGAGCCATGGGCATTTTGTCGTTGAGGCTGAGGGGGGAAAACTCACCACCAAGAGAATCCTTCTGGCCACTGGCTATGAGATACTGTATCCAGAGATTCCTGGGTACAAGGATACTTGGATGAAGGTGCTGTAAGTTAAAGGAAAGACCCCCGTTACAACCCCCGTGACAACTAACAAGAGGTTGACAGCTTCAACGAGCCCTTATCAGACGGAAGCAAAGGCCATATGGGAGCATATTCATCAGCCGTGCTCGCTACAGATGCCTCGGGCTCTGTCTCTGCCGCTATGCACCTCGCCCGGATCGCCCTCCACTACACGAAAAAGGTCACCATCTACACCAACCGAAACCAAAAGCTGACAGACGACCTCTCACGATACCTCGAGACGGCGGTAACGACAGAGCTGCTACAAAAGATCACGGTCGACAACCGGGAGATCCAAAAGCTACACGAGATTGAGATCAAGGGCCGAAACAGCAGGAAGAAATACGCCGAGTCGCACAGCATCGTCATCTTTTTCGCCGACGGCAACGACGCTAGACACTCCTTCATGTTCCACACGCCCACGGGCAGACTGAACGTCGACTTTGCCGAGGAGTTGAACGTACGGCTCACAGATGGAGGCCTGATCAAAGCGGACCCATCAAGTATGGAAACAACGGAAAAGGGCGTTTATGCTGCTGGGGATTGCGTATCTTTCAAGAGGACGGTCATCCGGAGTATGTTTACAGCTCAGCTTGCGGCCGAGGCCATCGCTATTTCTCTCTTCTATGACCGTTAACGCTGCGGGCTGTGGAAACGAGGCGCCAAAGGGGTAGGTTTAGGTATGACTCCATTGGATGGCTGAATTCCTGTGAGAGGATAAGGGGAGTGCTATGTTTATAGCGTTGAGGTTCGATGCTGTCGTGTGTTTATCAGGTTGTCTTTTGATATTGTAGACGTCATTGATACCAGCAAGAGAGGTCAACGAGAAAAGGGAGTTTGCATATTTCGACTGGAATACTACATCTTATTTAAAGCCCTTCTTCAAGTTGCCAAAGCTCAGAGTCGGCCTATACTTGGCCTCCTCCTTGGCACCGAAATCCCAAACAGTGTAAAAGTGCGTGAGCAAGTCCGTTCCGATAAGTGCAAACCCCTCCGAGTCACCCTCGTCAAACGGAGGCCAGCAGTACTTCTCCTCCCCCGCAAAGCCGGGCTTCGCAAGCTGATCTCCGGTCAAGGTCACGACGGACGGGTTGCGCGAGCTGGCGTCCCCAAAGGCAAACGAGACGGACCAGGTGGAGTTGAAGTCCTTGCACAGGGGCTTGTAGCGGTCTTTTATGATGGCGGTCCAGTTCATGCCGATCGACTCGTAGACGGCCTCCATCTGTCCCTTTGGGAGGTCGATTCTTCCGGCCCCCGTGTCGAAGACGACCCTTCCGGCGTTGAGGTCTGTCGTTTTCTTGACCTTCTTGCCCTTGATGGTTTGCGAGCCAGAGACAGAGTTGATGACCGAGGCCCAGACGCCGTATTTCCCATCAGTAGGGACGATGGGAATCTTGGTGAGCTTGCCCTCGGTGTAGGTGGACGCCTTGGATGCGCCGAGCGTCAGACGACCCTTGCCGACGCCTTTGGCGGTGTCATTCTGTGGACCGTAATAGAGACCGAACTTGAGAGCGTCCAGCTTGGGTGCCAGGGTGTACATGATGGTGTCGGCTCCATCGATGATCGAGTTGAATGCTAATCCGAGGAATCCCTCGCCGGGGATGTTGCTCCATGATGTTTGGCTGGCGGCGACGAAGGACTGGTTCCAAGAGACCTTGCCAGCCTTGAACACGTCGTTGGCGACGAAACCAGAGGTGGCACCGCCAAAGTACTCGATCTCGCTCCATGTGTCAGTCAGCCTTCCGGTGGTTGAGTTGTCGACATTGTATCCGACTCTCTTGTGACTAGAAACCGTCAGCCTCCAGACATTTGATATGGTTTGGTGCACTTACCCGCTAAAGTTGGGGCATTCTTCGGCACACCTTTGGTCGACGATCCAGGAAGTTGCGCTTCCAGTGTCGAACAATAGACGATATGTCGTGGGGGGCGATCCAACGTCGAGTTCCACAAGACTCTGCAAGTCTGTGAGTAGGGGGTTATCTTCTTGGCTTCTTGTTCTACTTACATAGGTGTTATCGTGGACGATTGGCAGGTCGAGAACTGCGGCCGAAGACAGGCCCGAGGCCAGGGACGTAGCCAGAAGGAAGTTTCGAAACACCATGATGTAGCAGTCTTCTCTGGATAGCCGGGTTGATTTGAAGGAATCAGAGCTGGAGACACTTTCGGATGCAGACAGACCCCCGAATTTATATCCTCCCTCTCTGCCCTTTCCGGCCTGCCGAAAAACTCATTACTTCAGCTTCTAGAAAATCAGTGCTGTTGCCCCTATCGGATCTGCCTATTTGAAACGTCCAGGCCGAAGAATTTGGTAGGCGGAAGAATTTGGTAATACGAGGCGCTATGGGTCATGGTCACGGTCACGGCGTCAATGCGAGCGGGACTATCACGTTATGGCCAATACGAACAGGCTAGCGCTCAAGAGCCGTCTTTTTATAGAAGATCTATACTACAAGCAGCATATAGGCCGTTCCGTACTATTATGGGTTGACAATCGTCTCGAGGCGAGTACGAGCCGCGTACATAATTTCAAGCCAAGACTACAGTATGATCCGGTAGCGTTTTGAGCTTACGAGGCTAATAATTCAATATGGAACTCCAAGGACTTCTGGCGGCTTTCTTTGCTGCATCTTCACTCTCATTGGGTCTTGCTCAACACCAATGCGGTTCCGTCAGACCAGCTCGTGAAGCCATCACGGCTGCACGTGCTATGTGAGCTGCGCAGAGAGCCAGGCCAACCAGTGTTCAGTTCAACCTTTAACTCTCTCAAGACGCGCCGAGGGTTCGATCATCTCCACCAACCTGCACATGGTCGAGAGTCAAGCCCAGCTAGTTTTGACGGACTAGATATTCACGGACTAGATACGCACGGTCCAAGTCAGCCACGAGGTGATAATTACCGTGATTAATAGCTTACAACGGACAATGATATGGCACATGACTGCTCCCACCTGACAGAGTCCAGATGATTTTCTCTATTGTTAAAATTAATAATGAAATATTACCTATAGCCTAAATTAATTTAATATATATATATAGAGAGAGAAATATAGTAATATTTTTACGCGGCTTTGTTCAAGCCTGCGCAACAACGGGCTCACGTGCCCTGGGTCTTTTAGCAGGGCATCTCAAAGGAATCCCTTATCTTTCGCCATGGCCACTATTATCTTATTCTTAGCAAGCTTCAGTACAATACAAGTATTTTCACCTACTTAGCTTTATATGACCTAAGCAGTCATAGTCGTAATAAATATTAGCACTTTATTTCCTTTATAAGATAACTATAAGAAATCCTCTTTTCTCTTTATAAACTAAATGCCATATAATAAAGCTAAAATAAGTATTAATCTTATAAAATCTAATATAATAAACTTAAAATAATAAATCTATTTAAAACTCATACCAGTAGAGAAAAGTCTTAAACGAGACCTTTGCGCCACATAGGATTCAGTTCGTCGTCAAGGGACGTGACGCATACGTTTAATGATAAATAGGCGCTAGTTAATCGATTCAGGGAGAAAGACCTAGCTCTTCGTCAGGGAAATTGCGACGATCTCAACATTTACTTGAGATAGGTCTGATGACCGAAGGTTCAGTCACGGGAATCTACAGCTTTCCTGCTGAAGACCCTGTCAAAGACCCTGTCAATACTGGCATCAACGGTACCTCCTTGGTTGTATACGACGGCTGCCACATGAGTCCAGGCACGATGCCGGGCGGTCCAGGCGTCCCGTGGATTTCGACAGAAGACAAGAAAGGTAAGACTACGACTCACGAAGTCGGACACTGGTTCGGACTGTTCTACGTTTTCGACGGCTTCAGCTGCACGGGTGATGGTGGCCTGCAACGTTGACTGCCACGGTAGGCTATCCTGTAGAGCAAGATTCGTGCTCTGACCAGCCTAGTCTTGACCCGATTCACAACTATATGGACCATAGTAGCCATGATGGTAGGTTGCCTTTCGTTGCTTCCGAATCGGTGCTGGCATGTAGCAGCTTGCACGAGTTCACTCCGCTACAGGAAGAGCGCATGTGTCGGACATTTGAGACTTTGAGGGAAGAAGCTTTGACCTTGCTTAAGCAGGGTAACGTGTTGATATTATTTACCCTGGTATAGTCATCTCTGGACTTAGTCTACCAGCCGGTCGTAAGTGCTCGAGTGACTGCATCCGAAAGTGTCTCCAGCTCTGAATCCTTCAAATCAATACTCTCGTTATCTGTCTTTTCGTACAGTGTTCCGCCTTCTGACCAGATGCGTCGAAGAGTATAAGAGACGGCCTTTGGATTTCCCTCGCTCCATGCCTTTTGCTCCGCATCCTTGAGCTGTTGCAGGGTGTAGCTTGTGGTCGTCCAGGGCTCTCCGCCGGTTTGCTTCTCAAACTCGGCCAGGATGTCCTTGGAGGTGATAACAAAGGACTGGACTTTGAGTGCCTTGTTGAAAGAGGCCTCGGGGTGACAGAGGGCTGCCACTACGGCTTTACCGACGCTGTGTCATGTCAGCCATGTTTGATGCATATATAAAGGGCAAACTCACTCAGGCATTGTGGTGAAGCCAATCCTGCCCTCACCGTTGTCGATAAGAATGGCATTCTTGTTGGCAACATCAAACCCTCCAGCCTCGACAGCCTCTGGCGACAAGATAAAGTACATGTCGACGTACGGCCCAGTGACCACATACGTATACTTGAGGCGCTTCACGTTCTCCTTGATGTACTTGCGGACCTTGAGCTTGAGTTGGTGAGGCTTCTCGGTAGCACTCTGGGGACCGTATTCGATATCTGTGCCGTATTCGGACGGGAAAAACCACTTGACGGATGATGACTCTTCGGCAAGTCGGATGAGGTCGATCTGGGTCTCGAGGACATTTCGGCCCACGGCGCTGACCACGGTGTCGACTCCCTGGTAAGCATTCTTGACGTCTTGCTCGTTCCGAACATCTCCAGTGATGACATTGACTCCCTTTGACTTGAGCTCGGCAATGAAATCAGCCTTCCTGGCGACCGTGTCCTCAGAAGTAAAGATGCTGATCTTGGGGAACGGAGGCTTGGCGTTGACGATGTGGTTGGTTATGTACTTGCCGATGGAGCCAGTAGCCCCCAAAATGAGGATGCTAGAAGCCTGAAAAGAAGACATTTTGTGTGTGAAACGATTTTGCAGAGGGTTAGAGGCTGGATTTATATATCTCAAGAGGTTGAGGGGAAGGGCGTTGTTGACAAATCCCAGTCTTGGAGAGTCAGATATGGATCCCGAGCGGGGTCGTCAAGCACGAGATGTTTGGGTGAATTGATGAAATGGGAAAGCGCCGGTATTGCCCACGGTGTCATTAATTGTGACATGCATGAACAGACCACCCAAAAAGGTGTTCAAGTCACTGGTCAACTGCTGTTCCATTGCCACAGTGAGTGTTCGCATATCCTAGATACAAACAGAAGAATCACGACTGCTTGCGGGTAACTCAAATCACCACTAACCTAGTAATTAAAATGGTTTGCATAGGTACGTGAACACCCGATAAACGGCCCTGATAGAGTCCCAGCCACCAACTGATAGCGGTCACGTGCATGCCGTGCTGGAACTAGTTTCACTGATTGTAGTGACAAGAATGCATCAGCTACTATTGCCAGACTTTCATTCACCCTCGGGCTGAGCGTGGCTCCTGAACGCCTCTACCCTTGTGATAAGACAACCGTACGGGCTAGCACAAATTAATAAATCACAAGAGATTGTTAGCGGAAAAATGCAAAGTTATGAGACCGAGGATAGGTGAATTCCTGATTCCATGAGCGGTGCACTGCTAACTACGCATTATCGCCATCCCATCTCATACATAGCCTTGGTGCGACGGCGGTATGCTCTAGTCTTGTCAATGCCAGAGAGGACAAAGAGGCATATCGACTGATCTTTGATGATCAATATCGACGGCTTCTCTTGATTTATTCTCTCTAGATGGAACCCAAACGCGCTATTGGTGCCATTTCTATAACTCTCGGACCAAAAAGCTGTCCCACTGAGTTCTACAAAAAAATGCATCTCAACAACTACCGACTCACCGACCCCATTATGTTCTGTCTACCCTTAGTATGCCATTTGCTAACTCTCACCACAGTGTTGAGAACTTTACGTCTAAATGTTCTATCTACCCTTAGTATGCCATTTGCTGACCCTCACCACAGTATTAAGAACTTTGCATCTGAATGTTCTGTTCTCGGCGGGATACACAATATCATTATAAACCAGTAATAACAACGCAATGGTAGAGCGTGAACAATACTTGAACTTCAACTTGTTCACTTTATCCATCCCTACAAACAACGTCTATAAATGGCCCTCATTTCCACCCTCCGTTTGTCGCTCCAAACCACCCCCATCCCTCTTATCCCAGAAATTCCAGCGAATAAACCTTACCATCAACCTGTCCGACTAAGAAACCTTGGTCACAACATTATGGATTTCGAAACCCTCGTCCACTTTCGCGACTCGATCCTCTTCAAGGATCTGGAGCAAGGCCTCCAGAACCTCGTACTGAAAAATATCGTCACGAACTCTAGCGCGCCCAACTCTGTCGAAGACCCCATGACCCGGCTCTACATCCATGGCCTCCCCGAGCGTCACCGGTACGCATGCTGGTGCACCGACGAGCCCGAGTGGGCGTGCAAGCCATGGACTTCGTGCGAGCAGAAGCCCCGTCCCGTCCTCGGGCAGAACATGAGTCTTGCCGTCTGCGAGCGCAGACACAACAATGATTATCCCTGCGACGACAGAAACTGCTTCAACCCACGAACTGAGGTGACGGAATACGTCCGTAGAATCCTGAAGCCAAGTCCCGACTTTTCTCAACCGCCCTGGAGAGACCGGGTTGGCGCCCAGGTCGGCACCTTCAAAATCCACCCCAACATGCACCACGGGTTCGTCGACGCAGTGTGCATGTTGATCGCTGATCTGCACGACCCCTTCATGTCTGACAACGGAAGATGGAACTCTCGTATTCACGGTGTGATTGGGTGGTATGGTCGACCTGTTGAGCGCAACGTTGACGCGCTGATGCACGAGGCCATTCAGGCTCAGACTGACCGACGGGAGAGAGAGTTTATGGAGGCCAAGACTCGTCGGTATAATGGGCTGTGAACATAGGGGGTTGAGGTTGATTGTTATTCTAGTTGAAAGGAAGCAGTGTTCATTACCCTGACATTGCTCATGGGCTCTCATGACGAAAGCAAAGTCTAAGGAAGATGCAGGCGTCAGCATCCTATTCGGTGTCCCTAGTATAGAGTCATAGGAGATTTTATTGATACTAAACACGTGCCGGCCATGAAATATTTTTGCAGGAGAAGACTTGATGGTATAGACGGTGTCGGTGACTTGATTGTACCATCAAGTATTCATTATCAACTACTCTCTTGTCGCGTGATACTATGCGTGGCCCTGGTGGGGCCTGGTTGGCTAGTGATAGACCCATAGGTATTGTGAGGAGACCTCGACTATCTAATGCATGCTGGTGATTGTAAGGATGCTCAATTCAGAATAGTAAACTAATGTACAAGAGTTATCACATACTCAGCTTTACGCTACCAGATTAAAACCTGCTTCTGTGACGCTATGCCGCCAACACTTAATCACTAACTGAATAACGTCGACTGGTTCCCTTCACTGATTCACACGTTGTTCTTTTAAATATTGGCTTTCTTACTGTGGTATAAAGAAGCATGATCAACTAGACATGAATGCCACGATTCGGGAGACTTGACAAGACTTGAACACCAGAATCTACCGTTAGTCACAACGAACAGCACGTACAAATGGCCCCTTTTCAACCTCGTACTTACCCTCTCAACAATTCCAATACACCATATACCAGAATACCCAGTGAGTAAACCCTTCAACCAACTGACCGAAAAGCCAACCTACTCGTCAATCATGGGTCCCGCCACCCGAGCCCGCTTCCTCGAGTCGCCCCTCTGCAGCGACCTCAAGATAGCCTTCCCGTACATCATGGACGAAAAGATCAACAATTCCCCCGCAGTTCAAAGAACTGAAGTCCCGGACTACTACACGACCGACCTCCCCCTGCCGTACCGCGGAGGCTGCTGGTGCATCAGCGTGGAGGACATGTTGCCGGGGCTTGGGAGGGAGGAAGGTTTCGGTTGTGAAGGAGGAATACGGGGAAGAAAGATGGGTTGGCAGCTGGAATGCAACATCTCGGTGGTTTGCCAAACTTCAATTGGCCGCACAACAATTTTGAACACAATCAAAGCCGTAGATAATTATTATGCTATGGCCTCTCTAGGGCGAAACGATCCATCCTGGCGTCGCTCATCTTCTTCGCCAGCTCCTCGATGTAATATTCAGCTAGCTAACCATACCATCCCAGTATTCTATGGACTTCTCTCTCGCTCTCCTTACTTCTTGGGGGGCAAGTTTTCACCCTTTCTCTGCTGACCCATCGTCTGACTGCCTGTGGCCATATTGATGGCCGATCGAACTGCCTTGCTCGGCGAAGACGAGGGTGCCTTATCACTGCGAGGGGGCGGAGGCTAGGACTGCAGTGGCATATTAGTCCGTATGCCAAGCGGGCTACCCTCGGTTTATCCCTGGCCATGCTGCTAGCTGCTATGTCTACCGTGAGCCATTGCTCGTTCTTCCACGCTTATACTCTTATCCACGCTTATACTCTCCTCCGCAACCTCTGGTGGCTCTTCCGGTGGTGCTTCCGGGTCCCCTACCTCAGCCTCTTGTCTCCAGCGAAGCAGGAGGTCCGCAGGGAAACCGTCATCGTCGTCGTCATCGTTAGGGGGGGCAAGGAGCTCGGGGGCAAGAGCGGCACCAGATATAGCGGCAGCGCGAATAAGTGCCTACTGAAGATCGATTATAACTTTAAATGAAAGTATGGTCTTTGTTAGATGTTTGACGGTAATAAGATAACTAGACCGAAGTAGGTGCTTAGTATGGATATTGATAATAGAGTAATCATAAGTCTCCTTGTAGTTGATATAATCTAAGACGGTGTAATGAGGGTTCTCATCGGGGCCATAGTAGTGAGATAGTTCGCCTATGATGCTCTGGGCGCTGGTAGGATCTTATTGGTCGTCTAGGCTGATTAGCCGTGCTCCATTCTTGTGAAAGCTACGCGGCATCCAGTGGAACTAGAGGAGAATATCGCTTTCTTCCTTGCCTGGCTTTGCTATGCTATGCCATTTAAGAGCGAAGTCAAGCCGTCTTTGATACTCATCCATCGGGACGAGCTGGGAGGGCCGTTCGTAGGCTGGTCGCGATGCAAGTAAGTGGCGGACGTAGCTAATAAGCTCGGGCTGATCGTGGTAGTCGCGAACGAAATCGCCAAAGGGGTCTTGTGGTTGCTCTATTGCTTGATGAAGGAAGCGAGGAAGAAAAAGAGAATGGTTTTGGCCCCGGTGTTGATAAAAAACCCGGGGTTTTGTAGAGTTGCTTCTGGTTGCCTTGGGTTATGAGATAAGAGAAAGCTATAAAGGCGCTATAGCTAAGCCATAAGACTAAAGGATTAATTATGATAATAAAGCCAAGGTTAAGTAGAGGTAAGAACTAAGAATTAGGTATAAAGAGGCTAAGAAGGCTAAGGAGATAAAAGGGGAGGATCTGGAGTAGACACATGGGGTATGGCATTGCGCAAGAGTCTTGATTGCTATTCTAGTCCAAAGAAAGTAGGAACAAATCTACCTGCGTAAAAAATACTCAAGTTCCGGTGTATCATCGCAAACCCAAACTCATAAAGTCATATCAGAACCCAGAAAACGCCTCACAGAGAGTGACCCTCGACCCGGAGGACAGTCCGCAGGTGCTCAAACGATAGCCTCTGTCCCTTGTGACAAGCCAGCAGATTAGCCGTCTTGAGAACGTTCTTGATCTGGCGACCGTTGAGCTCCAGGCCAGCCAGGGCCTTGGTCTCGTCGTCGGTGATCTCGTGCGCTGCTCCACCGGCGACCTTGGCTTCGAGGCTGACGGCGCGGTTGAGGAATCCCCGCCAGACAGCCTCGCGGGAGGATCTGTCGAGGGGAGGGTACTCGAGGGACATGTGGATTCGGCTCTGGAAGGCCGAGTCCATGTTCTTGACGCGGTTGGTCGTGAGGAAGAGGATGCCCTCGTAGTACTCGAGCGTTCGCAGGAAGATGGACACGATTCGGTTGCGCTCGATATCGTGAGGAGATCGAGCCTCAAGGAAGACGTCGCACTCGTCCAGCAAGAGGACAGCATTCCAGTTGGCCACCATCTCCAAGATGCGGCCCAGGTTCTCCTCGATATCGTACGCATCGCTACCAAGGTCACCAGCGCTCATGATGTACAGAGGCACTCTCATCTCCTCGGCCACCGACTCGGCCGTCAGAGTCTTTCCGATACCGGGACCACCAGAGAGCAGCATAATGATGCCCTTGCCCTTGCCCGAGATGATGTCGTCAAACACGTTCTTGAACTTGACCTGGCTCTCGGCGAAGGCGAGGATGAGGTCCTTCTGGTCCTTGGGGAGGACAAGAGACTCAAAGGCCTGCTCGTTGAACTTGACCTCTGAGACATCATCGATGAAGAACTCCATCCAGCGCTTGTTCTTGAGCGAATAGCCCCTCACCATGGGGTATGTCATGAGGAGCTGGTCCTCAGTCAGAGGAGGACGCTGCGGGGCGGCATTCGCCCCAGAATCTTCATCATCGTCATCACTAAAGTTGTCGCTGGTGTGAATGGGACTGAGCCAGACAGTGTGGTCAGGGTTCAACTTCTCCCAATTGGCTCCATCAATGACGATGCGCGACTGAACCGTCTCCTTGCGAGTCTTCTCAGTGCTGACATGCCAGATGGCGGTACCATTGTACGACTTGTAGCAGTAGCCACCGAGCTCATCAAACCTGCGGCCGCGCTCCGTCAACAGCGCCTTGGCGGCGTCTAGGCGAGGGTGGTACTCGAGCGGGTAGCAGGGGAGCTCCGAGAAGGGCACGGTGCCGATGAACTCTGGGATCCTCATGGTGAGGTCGGTCCAGCCCATGAGCTTGCCGTCCCAGTCGATGATCTTGCACTGCAGGATGTAGAATGTGACACCGCACTGGTTCTTCCCAAAGTGGCCCGAGTTGAACTGGACCGCCACAGGCTTGCCCTTCTCAGAACCCCAGACGGTGCAGCCGGGAGGGAAGAGAGTCCAGATGTGCTCAAACGCAACGGCCCTGTTCTTGAAGTAGTCCTCGCGAAGCTGGATGATCTCACCGAGCTCCTCCTTCATGATGTTGTACAGCAGAGTGACGTGCTCACGAGTAGCCTCGTCATAAGCCAGGTCATCCTTGGCAGCCTCGAATTTGTCCCAGCGGTGAACGAAGCACTCAAAGGGGGCGTGGAACTTGAGTCGGGAGACGCCGCAGAAGACACCGGGATACCCATCAAAGACCTTGCCGAGGACGCGCTTCAGGTAGGGAGATTGGATGACGAGACTGTCGATGATGAGGGGCTTGTTGGAGTCGGCCTCCTTGGGCTTCTCTGTGTGGGTGTTAGCGTGTTCAAAGGTATCTCGGCGGATGTAGACTTACTCTTGCGGATAATGACGGCGTACTTCTGAGTCTCCTCATTCTCGGCCGCCTCCTCGAGATCTGTGGGATACTTGTCTGTCCATGATCGATCACCGTGCTCATCGTACTTGGCGTAGAGATCCTTGGTGTCAGCCAGGAGACCAACAATGACCTTTTCCTTCTCCTCGTCTTCCTCCTTCTTCTCCTCATCGTCCTTCTTGTCTTCACCCTTCTCCTCAGACTTGTCTTTGTCGGTGTTAGCAAATGATCTTTGTTGAGACGGTGTCCCAGTTGACTTACCATCTGTGGGCTCTGTCTTTGTCTCCTCTGTCTTCTTCTCTTCCTTGATCTCAGGCTCGGTCTCAGCCGGGGTCACGATGACCACCGACGAGTCGTCGCTCTTTGTTGACTCCATGGTGTCTGAGCTCATGACGTAAAAAAAGATATGTCTCTCGCAAAAATTAAGCAAGGAAGATGATGGCTTTGGTGTGGTTTCGCAAGACCACAGTCAAGTTCTGTTGAGTTGAATGAAGACAAGAGACTGTTCCTTGAACTCTATCGAAGTCCTTTATAAACTTCTGAACGAGGAGTTAATACACTTCGTCAGCAGGCTGCAGCAATCCTCTCCCCACGGCATGTTACTCATCCGCATCGCTGACAATCAGCAAAGACCCGTCCTCGTAGCGAATCTGCCGTCTGAGGCGGTACGGGACCCCTGCATCCCACAGCCCAGGCAGAGGGGCAAACAGGGCTTAGGCGGCCGCCGCGGATAGGCATCAAAGCTCTTCAAAGAGCGACAATCTCTAGTGCGGTTTCCATGTCGATGCTGATTGGTCTGGCCGGCTTGTCCATTATTGGGGGCCTAAGATTTTAGAGAAATCGTGAATGTTTGATGGCGAGGAGTCATCGGTGAAGTGATCTTTGAGCATAGGCACTGCCGGCGCTAAACTTGATTAGGCAACGAGCTGGAGAGCTCCCCCTGCGCTGAGCCACAATCAGCTTGGCTCCCTCACTATCAGAGACTATTCTAGGCTTCGAGGGAATGGACGAAGGACAGTTTGCGGAAGAGTGAGTATTCACAGTTGAGATGGATGTCATCAATATACAGACTTGACACTCCATCCCAAGATACCGACAGTATGCACGTCTATGTACCTGCGTGGTATAGATATGTGTGTGTAGGTGTGACTACAGGTTCCCGCCTGAGAGAATGCTCGCAGCCGCCTTCTTAACGGCAGCCTGTGCAACCAGAAAAAGACCCGGTCCAACACTGATCCTAGCAACCCCAATCCTAGCCAAATCAGCCGTCGACAACGCATCTGTCGTTCCGTGCGCAAGCTTGACCGCGACCCGCCCGTCCAGCTCCCTCACCAGCGTCTCCACCCATGCCGTCCGCAGACCTCTCCCGGTGCCACCCCAGTAAAACACGGTTGTAGCCCCCGCGTCCAGGTACGCCTTGCCGCGGGCGATGGCCTCTTTGATCGTGTCAGCCTCGCTGAGGCCTGTGTCGAGGCTGAACAAGTCGCAGCGGGCATTGACGACAAAGTCTGAGCATCCTGCATCTGCGGCAGATTGGAGGGCTGTCTTGAGACGCTGGACTTGCTCGTCAATGGGGTAAAAGGCACCAGTTGCAGGGATGGTATCCTCAATATTGGCGCCTACAATCCCGATCTCAATAGCCCTCTTGACCGTCTCAGCAATCTGTTCCCCATACCCATCCTGCAGGTCAGCCGACAGCGGAATCCCGGCAGCCTTGCAGAGCGGAGCGATCTTGGCGACGGCCTCAAAGTTCTGTTCTCGGGTGAGATCATCGTCCTCGATGCCCAGCGAGGCAGCAATGGCCCAGGATGCGGTGGCGAGTGCCTTGACTGGCTTTGAGGCATCGTCGTTGAGGGAGGTGACTGTGTTGAAAGAGGCCACATCCCAGATATTAGGGAAGACGATGGGGGAGGAGGGCTGGTGGAGAGCCTTGAGCTGTTTGGCAAGGTCGTTTGTCATGATGATGGTGGGTGAATGAGTTGGGATAATGGTAAGTAGAGAGCAATAGGTCAATCATCAAGAGAGAGGGCATTTAAATACCAAGCCAAGTCCATTCTGTCGAGTCAGACCGTGAATTATAGTATTGCTGTCAATGAAAGGGCGCGCGGGACAATTGAGCCCCGACGGTAGTCGAGCTAACCTAAGTCGAGAGAAATCATGACAGCCATCGCAACACCAAACAAACTATCGCGAGAATAGACATGCCTTGAACCCTCAATATGATGTCCAGGCCTCTTACCAAGAATGGCGGTAAACGAAACGAAACTGCTTGCTCTGGGTCTGGCATATACCATGTCCTTCGCCGTGGGCCCTGAATCACCACATGTGTGGGGAGCCCCAGTTTGAACAACAAAATAGCGCGCGATGTTGCAATCGGTTGACCCATTTTCGAATATATAAAGGCCTCACGTCAGGTCAGAGTCAGAGCACATCCCAAAATTTACACCTTGGCTGAGTTCTGGCCCCGTTGCAACAATGCCTTTCCAGCTCCGTGAGGCCCGGTCGGACGACATCCCCGACATGCGCCGCATCTACTACTCCGCCTTTGGGGATACCATCATCGGTGGCAACGTCTTCATGACGAATATCGAAGCTTCGAATCGCTTTCTGGACGCTTCGTATAAGGAGGAGCTTATGGATTCTCACTGTCAGCTCCTTGTCGTCACCAACAAAGACACTCCCGACTCGGCAGAGGAAATCGTCGCCTTTGGGAAATGGGGCCTTCCCGGAGCCTCAATCGATGATCCACCACCCGTAGAAGCCTGGCCAAGCAACGGAGAGCTCGCCGTCGACTTCTTTGGCGCAATGACGAATGGGCACCGCGAATACATGGGCGACAGCCCGCACTACTACCTCGAGTGCATCGGGACGCACAAAGACTGGAGGGGAAAGGGAGCGGCGGGTTTGATGATACGATGGGGTCTCGAACGGGCGGACGCGGACAAGCTTCCGTCCTTTCTCGAAGCGACTCCCAAAGGGAGGCCGATTTATGAAAAGTTTGGGTTCAAGACGCTGGGTGAAAGAGTGTTTGAGTGGCCGCAGGGAACATCTGTGGAGGCGTTCATGAAGCGTGATGCAAAGACGGACACTGTGACGAACGGAGAACAACGTGTCGATTAGAGGATAAAGAAATGTTTGGTCAGCTCGCAAGCTGTTTTGTGTGACTGAATAGCAAACATCAAAAATAGAGATAAATTCCGAGTTTGTATCTTTTTGACACGGAAATCTTACCAAAGTCATCTTTTTGGCAAAACACCAACAGTACCGAAGCGACACCAGCACGCGAGATGGTATACAATGTGCACCTGCGAATACCGACGTTTCGCCTGCGGCCACGAGCGCAAGCGACGCTACATCAACTGCTCGACGGGCGACGACATGGCCGACAGCTCCGAGAGCGCGTGCGGCTCCGTCGACTTTACCGTCGTCTACACGCGTGGGTCGTGCCGCGAGGTTGGATGCAAGTACCTCGAGTGCATGGTCAAGGGGTGGGCGTGCTGCAGGTGCGACAAGGGACCCAACGAGGGACACGTCTGCAGGCAAGACACGACGCCGTGGCGGTGGGATTATACGGAGTGCAAGCACCGGTTCTGCCACGGGTGTAGACCTTGGAGGGAGTTTGAGAGGGAGAGGGCCAAGAAGGACGCTGAAGGGAAATCACCGGGAAGGGAGGTCATTCGGAAGGGTTTGCATGCGATCACTGGAGGTCTGATCAAGGGTGGAGGCTCTGCGAGACACTGGTAGAAGCTGGGTTGGGGTAGTACAGGCCAAGCAATTAAACTGATAATGATAACGGAGGTTGGGGGCGATCAACTCGGCCGAGAAGAAATGCCCTGTCGATCCCTCGTGGCGGTGGCGTGCTTGACAACCCGGGAAATATTAGGACCCCGAGATCACCGGCATCTTCGGGATGTTTCAACACATTCAAAACGTTGCGAGGCCGCCAACTCATCAAGCATTGTTACCATCATGGCTTTGCTCTGCTGCGCCATTGCTCCTGGGACCAAACTCTGCATGATGTTTTAATTTAGTCCACTTAATTTTTCGTGATCTTTACTCTTCATGGGCGGCAACTGCGCACAAGACACCTGCATATTTCGGTCACCGATCAGGTATAGATCGGGAGCAAAAGAATCCATCTCTCAAAGTTCCATTTTTTTTCTTCCTTTCTAGAATCTCTTTTGACAAGTTGTCGCGTGACTTGCCCCTTTTCCCTTAATCAAAGCTGACATTGCAATTCTCTCCTTTTCCCCTTTGTTTTGAAGTTGTAAGATTGCCAACCAAGGAAGACTTTTTGAACCAGCGAATGGTTTTGCCACTTCTTCGCATGTGAAGCGACCCTCGTCATAGCGCATCCCAGTCTCACGTACGTCACCAAAACGTTCACTGCGCCAGCGAGCCTCGGCTCATTGTTTGTCACCACTTTTTATTTTTGGGCTTCTTTTTTTGTTACCTCCTCCCGTTGAATTTTCTTTCTGGACTTGGTTGCCCTTTTATTTCGTTGCTATACGCTGTTACATTTCTTTCTTGAAATTGGATCTCTTTATTCTCGTCTATCGCCCTTTGTAGAAGGCAGGCTGTTGTCTCTGGGTATTTAATTCAACATTACTGCCATCGACCTTTGCAATGGATCCTTCACCAACTTCCAAGATGGCCTCGTACTTTGCACGTCTGAGTCCCGTGCCCGCCTTTCCCGAATACACCGGGCCTTACAAGGTCGGAACCGTCGATGTCGAGATCCCCGTGTCGGAGCTCCGGGCTCCTTCTGCAGCTCCCGAAGGCGCCGACAACATCCACACGATCCAGTACCGCATGTTCTACCCGGCTGTCTCAGACTCTGACGAGAAGCGCATTGGCTGGTTGCCTACACCTCAGCGACAGCATCTTGTCGCATATACCAAATTCCTTGGCATTGGCCCCATGCTGGCTGAATTTCTGTCGTGAGTGTTACTCTCGATGCGCCACAAATTATTTACTGACCACTGGCCCCTTAGCTTTCTTCCGCGACACCTCCATTACACTACGATCCCCGTCCACAAGAACGCGACCCTTCACGATGCGACGACCGAGAACAAGCGATGGCCGACCATAATCTTCTCCCACGGCCTGGGCGGAAGCCGAAACTCCTACTCATACATCGCAGGCTCCCTAGCCTCGCACGGCATCGTCGTCATCTGCCCCGAGCACCGCGACGGCAGCGCTGTCGCTTCCTTTATTCGCATCCCTGAGACCCGAAACGGAACCGTCACTTCGAATGGACGAATCGAGATCCCCTACGAGAAAATCTCCCACGACGTTTCTCCCGAGGTTTACCATGCGCGCGAAGCTCAGCTTAGAATCCGATGCTGGGAGATGGGATTGCTTCATGAGGCTGTTCTTGCGCTGGATCGAGGAACTCCCTATACCAACCTAAACCGATCGACACCCAGTCTCGACCAATTCGTGGGCAAGCTCAACGTTCACGAGCCTGGTAGCATCATCTTTGCAGGCCACAGCTTTGGCGCAGCTACCATCGCTCAATTCCTGAAGAGCACGTACTACGCCGATGTCCCTGAAGTCGCCGCCATAGAGAAGCCTCTCTTCACACCTGCCGAGGGTAGCGAGATCCGACGACAGATTTCGGAAAATACAATCATCATGCTCCTGGACATGTGGTGCTTCCCTCTGATGGCTCCCAACTCGGCGCCACTATTCAACCTGCCTCTGCCCGTGTACGCCGACAAGGCCACAGCTCCTGGAGGCAAAGCCATCTTGGCCGTCGAGTCGGAGCACTTTTTCAAGTGGAAAGAACATCTCAACGTCAAGGCGCGAGTTCTAAGTCCCGACCCTACCGCCAAGATCGTCACACCTCAGATCTTTGAACGACCCAGTGGCATCAAGATGTCGGAGCCCAACTTTTTCTACGTCGTCAACTCGGCCCATCTCAACCAATCCGACTTTGGCATCCTCTTCCCGTGGCTGACCAAGAAGATCTTTGACGCCGAGCAGCCTGAGCGAGCGCTGCGCCTCAATCTGCGCGCCCAGCTGCAGGTCCTCCGCGAGAACAACGTCCCCATCGCTCGCACATACGTCGGAGATCTCGTGGATGGAACTTCCTTCGATAAGCTCGACAAGTTCAACAAGGCGAACGGCGACTCGTGCAAGGACGGTATCAACAACGACCAAGCAATCTTTGACAAGAGCGGCAACAACCCCGTCGGCTTCTGGCGCTGGATCGACGTTATCGGCCTCGGCGACGCCGAAGACAAGGAGTCGGGCAAGACTGCCAAGGAAAAGGTCGAAGAGGGTGAGCAAGAGATGAAGGGTGAGCTGGACCCCAGTGAGGACCTGTCTGAAGCGCCCTCCATCACTGGCACCGTCAGCGCGACTGCTGCGTAAGAATTACACGTAACGAAGGATACGAGGGTTTATGAGAGCGAGCTTGATCTTTTTATTGAGCGGCACTGTTTTTGAGATACCTTTTCTAGGCGTAGGAATAGTCAGGTTTTGACTTGGGCGTTTTTTAGATGCTTTACTCTGGATTAAAAGAGCAATGAGATAGACATAAGGGCTGGATATTTGTTTTGTATGTAAGAATACACCGTCTCTTCATCATTGACTTCGATGACGCATCTAAGAGAACTTGTGGGACACGATATAAACACAACACAGCATTAAAGCCCAATGCTGTAAAACACCGTAACCGTCTCTTCATTCTAATCTTTCATTCATGGACGGTCCATCTCAATCACCAGCGTAGACCCCTCATTCTGCCAGATCCCTCCCGTCCCACCAAAGACGCATCTCATCGACACAGGATTCCACATCCGTCCCATTATCTCATCAAGACCAACGCTGATGTCTTGTGTCGGGGCGCACGCAATCGCTCGGCAAGCACCCTTGGTCGCTGAGCGACATCGCCCACTCTCAATTGCGATGTTTCCGGCGTCGTCGGTGAGTTCGGTCCAGGCTGATATAGCGGCAGGGCAATCGAGTCGATCGGGGCCGGGCTTCTATTCTTCTTGTCAGCCATCAACACTATTCGAGTCATTGTGTGACTTGCTTCTGTGCATGCGAGAGACTCTGGACCTCCTTGACCAGGCATCTCCAAGTGATCATCCGCATCAACCCCAGTAATCTCCGTCAAAAGATCCCACACAAAGTCGTCCACGACCGGATCCTCATCGCGGGTAGGTCTCAGAGCACGAGCGGCCTCGACGGATACAGCCCCAGAGGCGAAAAGAAGAATGACCATCACCACGAGCATGGTCAATCGTTTGCGGATTGTAAAGACTGAATGCAAAGAGATGTCTCAAAGCTCGGGGACGTAAATGAGGTCTAGAGGTGCTGCCATGTTAAACTTTGAACTCTAGTCCGCATGCATCACGCTTCTTATACATGGCCAGACCCATCACAAAAACGTCATTTGCCATACCACACACATACTTACCAACCACAAGTTTTCCATCAAGGCAATGGCAACACGAAAGAGGCCGGAGAAGGCGATCGATCGTATCGTCACGGCACATTTGGCGTACAAACGCACCCTCCCGCGACCATCTTCGCCAGATGAAGCAAACCCTCTCGGCTGCGGTTGCTGGTCATTCCGTATCCGGAGGTGGTACGGCCTGGGTCTGGACTCTACACAAATCAAGAATGGGGCCGCCTTCTGGAAGCTTTGGACGGGAGCGAAGAATGTCTTGGAAAATGCTTGAGCATGGAGCCAGTGAGGGGGAAATCTATGATTGATGCTTCCCTACCACGGCTACTAAAATGTCATCCATCAAACACCCCATAACCTTCACCCAACATATCCATTTGATGCAAAGTTCCACAGCCTGTGCTTTTTGACGAGGTATACAAACAAACCCCAGTCATAATCCGTTGATAGCCAAAAGTAAAGGATCATCTTCCCGCAGCCTCATCTTCTTGATAAGACTCTTTGCAGTATTGCCTGTGAGGTTGCAATCGTCGACATTTGCACCCCTATCGATTAGCAGTTTCACCGCCGGATAATTGTGTGCCATGACCGCCAGGTGAAGTGGTGTTGAACCCCAACTATCTTGAGCATGAACGTCTGCCCCCTTGACGATGAGAGCATGTACTATGTCCAGGTAAGATCCTGGCCAACATAAGTTGCAAACGACATGCAGCGGCGCTCTCCCCTCGTTATCTCTTGCATTGACATCAGCTCCATGTTCAATGAGAAGCTGTTGTGCTTCCCTTTGTCCATATTTGCAGGCACTGAGGAGGGGTGTATCACCATTGGAACCTCTTGCATCAACAGTGGCTCCATTCTCAAGGAGAAGCTTCATAATTGCCCCCATGGAGAGCTTGACGAAGCTGTGCAACGGTTCATGATACTCCAAGATCTGATGAAGGGGAAAGTTGCCAAGCATATCTTGCGCGTTGGGATCGGCCCCTTTTTCAATCAACAACCTTGCCAATGTCTGGTAGCCGCAAACCGAGGCTTCCATGAGGGGTGTTCTCCCATATTCATCCCGGGTTTCGATGTGTGCCCCGTTCTCAAGCAATAGCCTCGCCACTTCCACATGGCCTTGTTTGGAGGCTTGGGTGAGGGCTGGCTTCGCATCGGTGTTGATTTGAGCTCCACCCTGGATAAGAAGCTTGACGATTGCTAAGTGGCCGTTCTCTGAAGCAAGGGACAAAGCAGTGTGGTCATTGATATCACGGGCGTCAACTTCAACTTTTCCCGCGATCAAAAACTTCACCGTGTCTTCATAGCCGGTCTCTGAGGCTCTTCTGAGCCTTGCTTGCAGATATTCGGGATCAAGGCCATGGTTTGCATTCGCCTCGATGAGAAGTCTTGACGTTGCGATGTGGTTATTCTCCAAGGCAAGGGATAGGGCAGTGTTACCCCAGGGATTTTGGGCGTGGATTTCGACTTGTTGTTCGACCAAAAACTTTACCATCTCTTCGTTGCCCCAAACTGAGGCTTCACAGAGCTCCGTTTGCAGCCTTTCAGGATCGGGGTCCCAGTGTACATTCGCCTCGATAAGAACCTTCAACGTTGCAGGGTGACCATTGTCTAATGCTAGAGACATGGCGATGCGAGCATATGAGGTCTCAACTGCCGCTCTTTTTTTGATGAGGAACGAAACAGCGGCTTGGTGCCCAGCTTTCGAGGCTCGCATGAGTGGCGTGAAACGTTGAAGATCAATTTCATCAACGTCAGCGCCCCTCTGAAGGAGAAGCCTCAGAATTTCTATTAGACCCTCTTGGGCAGCCCAAGTCAGGGGCGTTTTATCTTTGTGTCCCATGAAGCCCGTTTTAAGTCCGAAGCCAGCTACAGTGTCAACTCCCCCGCAGATACTCGGGGTCGAGTTCAGCAGAGCAGCAAAGGCGTCTTTATGGCCGTTAGCCAGTGCGGCAAATAAAGGGTGCTCGTATCGTTCTCCTCGAATGTCAATGTTCGGGTTGTTTTGCAGCCAGGTGCGGATGAGCGTTGAGAGCCCCTTGTCTGCAAGGATGTAGATCAAACTTGCTGTCGGGCTGTACTTGCGGATCTTGAATCTCTCGAACAAATTGATTGTGGTGACCCAGTCGGGGGTAGAAGTGAGGGATAGAAACTCCCCTTGCGGGATCTCTTGGGCCGCAGCGTCAGAATGGTAAAGCACATGTTGGCTAGCATACTCCAGAAATGGGTAGTGCTTTGAAGCTTTCAACAAATCGTCGGATGCCGGCACGGGCCCAAAGTTACCGACCAATGCACGCACCAGCTCATGGTTGATGTACATGCTGCAGCATTGCTTGAGCCTCTCATGGCCTGAAGTTTGCCAGTCGAATCCAAGATCAGGCCATAGCTCCTGGAGGCCTTCGTCTTTGACGAGAAAGTCCCTCACAGATTCATGTATGAACTGAACGGTTGAAGTTTTGGCCTTCGTAATCTCGGCGAGTCCTTTTGAGGAAGTAATGACATAACTCTCAACGCACTCGGAGGAGTCTGAGACAGTGACATCGGGCATCTCAGGATCAACCAGGTCTTTCAGAGCCAACCCAGACCAAAGGGCATGGTAATACTCCTCCGGTCGCAGCGGTCGCTTTGCACAAAGAATCCAAAGAATGCAGAGAAGCAAGTCCTCCATGTTGTCCTTGTCTCGTCTCAAAATGTCCTTGAAGAGCTCACTCAGGCCGCTCGGAATTTCCGCAAGCCGCTTCCGCAGAGCCAGACGACCCCGTTGGTTCTCCTTGTTTAGGATATCGACCACAAGCACGACCCAGAGGAAGACACCGGCAGCCTTGTTCAGCATTTGCGGTCGGAGCTCTTCAGCGAGGGAGGTGTCTCTGATCCGGAGGTTGTGTTGGATGTAGTTATCCATATCCTCAGAGTGACCTTGTTGATGCTCCAATGTAATCTCAATACCGTGCCGTATGCGAATGTAGGGGTAATGTCGACTCGAGAAGCAGATTTGAAACCGCACTCCTTTTGCTGCACAATCTTCTGCGAGATCCTCAAAGGAGCGGATCATCTCCATAACTTGTTGTTCATCACATTCGTCCAATGCATCAACAAAGCAAGAGAAAAACCGCTCGCCGAGATTGGACACTGCGTTATGGAAAAGGTCTTTCAAAATGTTAAGTGGAGGGCACTCGTTCTGGCCCCGTGGAACGAGATCAGTGTCATCCAAGACTTCCTGGAGATCAGGGTACCCTTCCAACAGCTGCAGCAGTAAGGATCTGTACATTCCCGCTATTGACTTCTCGAGGTATTCGCCGCGTGCATGGAAAAAGAAGGACGCCGTGATGGCATGCGTATGACTCTTCTTTCTTTTCGTCTTGAGGTAGATGAACTTCATTATTGTTGACTTGCCAGCACCTGGCTTCCCTCGGATCCAGAGAAAACCATGATGCTGGGCGTGCTTCTGGGGATCGAGCCATTCCAGATATTGTGGATGCTTCAGGAACCAGTGGCATGTTTTGGAGTGAGCTGTCTTGATGCCAATCTTGCGAGAGTTGATCTGCTCGAATTGGAACGATTCAAGTAGTAGCTGGCGTCGATTGGGCAATGCGTCTTGAAGTGCTAATTATTTGTGAGTACATATTCTCAAGAGACAACCAAGAAACCCACGAGAATTGGCAACACATGAGATCTCCAAAATTTCGCTGTTCGCGGGGAGTGTCTCAATCAACTCCTTGGCATATGCAGCGGCGGTCGCTGCCGCATACTTCTGCCACTCCTTGGATTTATGTGAATCTGCGTAGTCACAAATGCCCCGAATGGGGAGGCAGGGGAGAACATCCATCAAACCCGCAGCTTCCATCTCGAAGCAGATGGTATCAAGCTTGCGCGCAATGTCATCGCGGGCGACGCTGTCCTTCATCACCTGGTTTCCCGAGGCAATGGCACCGTGGTGGATCTTGGGATGGTTGGGCATGCGTGTGCTTTTGGGTAGAACCTTGGACTGATCGCAAGAACTGCAAGAGGAAAACCGAGGGTCATGTTTGTATATGGCAGGAAATAGTCGATCTGGGGACGCTGGATGATCGTACTCGGGATACTTTGTAGCCATATCTTGCAAGATGGTCGGCACTCGGCTAGCTTCCAGCTCGTGTTTTGATCGCAAGTTAGACACGGCTGTCTGGAGCGAATAGTTGGGAGTCTTTGCATGCGCTGTCCGCTGGATATCACCATCGACAAGTTTGCACAAGTCATACTGCATTACCCTGGTGCCGACAACGACATCACCCAGTCGTATATCAGCCCTAGACGGTACACCCCCTCCGATGCCGACCATGAAACCCTTGTGAATCGATGGGAAGCTCCGCAGCAGGTTGGTAGAGACGCTCGCCGCATTGTTGGTCCCGTAATGGCCGTTCGGCAGGCAGGCGATCACGATGTTGTGGGGTCCAATGCTGCCTAGCATGTAGGTATTCTTGTCGTTGGCATCTTGAGGCAGATCGCCGTGGACCTCGTCGAGCATGGCGCGGGCCGCCGCCATCTCTATGTGTAACGCGCAGATCCAAGCGATGGTATACCGTTTGTGGGGGAGAATGCTGCTTGGATCATATTGCAATGTCTTTTGTCGTTTCGGGGGATCGGGCGAGCTCGTGGCAGCCTGGCCGCAAGACCAACTCCGTTTTCCATCCATCTTGGAGGCGTGTTGGTAAGACCAGGGCTGATTGTGCCCGATCAAAAGGGCTCAGATGAAGGAGATAGGTAGCGAGTTGAGGTAGAACGTGATAGAGGCAATCGTGGAGACGCGACTCCGGGATGAAGGTGATGCAAAAAGAGGGAGAGGACGCTGCGGACGACGAAGGAAAACCAGGCTGTCAGCGGTGGTTGCCTCGTTCAGTCTCTCTGGGTCGCCCGAGGTGACCATCTGTTCGGGTACAGCAGCCAACAAGAGGATTGGAGAGCCTGGCGGGCGCTGTAGGCTGTTGAGAACGGATTTGGTGGAAGCCAGGTCCATGTCAGGCAATGAAGGGCAGAGGCAGTAGTGCACCTAGATTCGAGATCGTTATCGCCATCAATGCCCTTGATAAAATATTCTGGTGAGAAAGTCTTCAATGGTGTTGATGATCATCTGAGGTTTGCTATGCTCTGCTGTCTTCGTCTGTCCCAGTATTTACCCCGCGCTTTCCCCTTGTTTTTTTTGCAAGTTTTCCCCTTTTGCAGTCGGGCTCTTTCTTCACCTCTCAGCGAGACAACCCTACCGGCTCGTTGAGACTCATCGGGCAGAAGATGTTTGTGATTACCTACCTAGGGAGGTTACCTCTGGATGGTTGTTGGCCACAGCGCTCAGTGGATCTCCTTCAGTGAGTGGATTGGGTTTGTGTCGGCGCATTGAATTGCGCTTATCTGCGAGGTGTGAGAGTTGTTCGGGCCTCTGAGAGAGAAGCCAGAGGCGCGAATACCCTCATCTACGTCATCGAGATCTGACCTAGCAGTGTTTATTTAATTATGCAACCCCCCTCCCTCCCGGTGTTAGCGATCCAATCTCCCGTTAGTATAGCTTGCATAAGGCCTTTTCTTAATTTTAGAATAAAAATAATATAGAATTTTTTTAACTTAATTAAAATAATTAAAAAACTAATACTTATATAACTAGATATATTATTACGCGGCAGCTAAGCAGTAGCCGCAGCGAAGCAAGGCCAATTAGCCACTTGACAAAAAGGTCACCTATGACCTCGATCCATCGAGGTCATGACTGCCTAACGTGGTATATCACGGCCACCCTGCACCTCTAAGGAATGCAGCCGTAACAATATGTTATCTTTAGGATTTTTTACAAATTTATATAATAACTTTAATTTTTATAAAAGAAACTATAAAAATTTCAACTTCTAAAAGCTTATTATAAAGTAAGTACTTTTCTTAGTAATTTACTAGTAAAAGTACTTGTTTTATAGCGGACTAATAAGAGGTAATAGTATTAGCTACCAGTGGCAAGGTGTGGGAAAAGGCCCCTCTTTTCAACACTACCTACTGATCCCTCCAGGCTGTACTGTACCCCCATAGGGACCTACTCCGGTCCACTGGCAGCGTCATGGCGGAGTCGCTACAGGGGGATTCTCAGGGACGCGACTACCTAGCATTACGGGGCCTCCAACCAAAGTCAGGGGAGCCACAAAACATAAGTGAAACTGACGGGAGCCACATCGACCGGTTCCCATTCCGTCATACCGCGGAGGAGCTTGAGGTTGGATCAAGAGTCAGGTAAGAAACAGGTGGTCACGTTGTTGTCTGGACCCTTCAAAGGCAGATCTTACTCCTGTCATACTTCCCGCCAAGGCCCACTTCACCGTTGGACTCTCCTTGAACCTCCCTCCTCCCCCGAGCAACCCCCAGTAGCATTCTTGTGCACAGCCTCACCGGGGCCGACGCCATCTCTCACGATACTCTCCAAGGGCACTCTGACGGAGAGCGACGGACCCCTGCCCTGCCCGCTGACCCCCTCAAGGACACCACATCCCATCTCCATATCTGGCTTCGGCAAAAACCTTCGCTACGATTTCGTCTGCCCGCCGCCCCACGTCGCTGCCAGGTGCTCAGCCTCATGCCTTGGATCACATATTAAACAGCTCTGTCCTCTGGTCAAGCTCCTGCCCTCGCCCTTTCGAACCGGAGACCGGTTCGAGCCGACGACGCCCATGTGCGGTCCCCAGTCTCTTCTGTCCCTCGCCCCGCGACGACGACGGTGATTTTGAGTCGAGGTTGGAGTCTTTGATCTTGCTCACTCCGGCCACGATACACCTACGACCGACGATAATTACATTGAACATTCCCTAGAGAGACGTCGCGGGCTTCCTTGAGCTCCGCTCCGACACATCACACGCGACCCCGCGCCTCCCTCCCGGTCATTGGGAGGACCCCGAGACCGTCAACTAAAGCCCCGGTTCTCCGAACCATGAGCAGCCTCGACTCGGTCGGCTCACTGCTTGCGGCCATTGCGAAGCTAATCGCCGAGGGACTGCGCATACTCAGCCTGGCCGACAAGACACTCTGGGGCCCCGACGAGCACGAGCAGGTCCGCGCCCTGGCAAAGGTGCTCGACGAGGCCAAGAAGGACTTTCAAGACCTGTCGCCTCTGGTCAACGGCCAGATTTACTACGAGAGCGACCGTAAATGTAGGTCATTGTGGGTGTGACCGCTGTGAAAGCTCTCCCGGCTTACGTATCTCTTAGATGAATCCATTCAGGAATTGAGAGGTCTACAGGCTCGATTCAACTCTCATATAGAAAACCTAAGGTACTGGAGTCGCTCCGGCGGCAAGATCGAATCAATATGGGTGCGCGAGACACACGACCTTCAGCGAAAACTACACAGAGCACAATGTCGAGCGGCGCAACGAATATTCAACTCGGAGAAGGAAGGATCCTCACGGTGTCTGGGCGCATTCATCGTCCACAGGAAGCAGCGCGAATGGAGGGACAACCGGACAGTCCCGGATGAAGCAGAGTATGTGCGGAGGTACCAAGAAGAGCTGCGGCTGTGCAACGCGGTCGGGTCGCTCAAGCGATTCGGCGATCGAGACATTGCGTTTGTGTGCGACTACTGCGACGGCCACATTATATGGGAGGACCTGGAGAATATGCCCTCGATCCGGACGTTCCAGGAGGCCGCCGCTTCCCCCATCCTGACCCTGTCGCCGACGACAAACAACCCGCACTGGCAGGCGACGGGTTTCACTCTGTCCGGCCACCAGGAGAAGCAGGTCGTGTTTGCGCCCGTTGCCATCGCCAACCATGTAGCGCCGCAACCCCGAGACTGGCTAGCCGGCCTGCTGTGCCCCTACTGCGAGGAGGACTCGACAGAACCCCAGGAACAGTATGATGAGGAGGACGCCTACAGGCCTGATCTCGGATACGAGGACATGGTGGCGTACCAGGAGCACCTTGAGTGGCAGCACACAGTCACGGCGCCGACATCGCAACAGCCGGCGACTTCGAACAACTGCCAGGTGATGTAGATTAGCAGCAAGTTGAAGCGCGTGTTTTCCGACACAGGCGATGGTACCATTCCATCCTTGTCAATGGTTTGGGTAAAAACACTCAGGTATGGAGTTTGGAGTCAAATGGGCATGCTGCGGAACGAGTCCACATGAGTTAGGAACGAGTCCCCCTGGACGTCATGTTTTAGTAGAGCTTGCTAGAGTAGGCAGGCGAAATACTTTGACTAAATAGTCATGTCAAGTCTTGAACGGCGTAACCTCCCCATCTCTATTCCCCTTACGTGCTGGCTCCCTTTACCGAATCACCATCTCGAGTACACTGTAACGTGGCCAATTGGTAGGCATTATATAAGTACATATAGAAAAACAGTTCGCTTGCATTCCTCAAAAGAAGCGCCAATACAGGAAGACGAGAATAATAAAGCCAAGACCGGCAAAGGGCCCGTACTGCTTCAGCATGAGCTCCCAGTTGATCCGCACAGCGGCCCGGCGGTACTTCTTGCTGTCGTCGCGCAGGCGGGAGCTTATCTCTCCCATGCGCTCGAGGCTATCTCCACGGTACAGCAGGTCCTCAATGTTCTTTGTCATGACCTTTGTCACGTCGCGCAGCTCGTCGTTGAGCCGGTCGAGGTTCGCCGAGGCGCGCGAGTCGGCGTAGGTGGTCTTTGTCTTTGCGATGAAGGTGTCGAACTCCATGAAGGCGTAGGGTCGGAGGGAAGGGGAGTGGACCTGGGCGGCGGGGTAGGTGGTGGTGAACTCGCGGGCGAGGTCGGCGAGGTAGGTGAAGGCGAGCTTGCGAGGGTACGAGGGGGCGCAGATGGCGAGGAAGACGACGTCCGAGTCGATGAGGTAGTGGAGGGTGTGGGCGCTCGTCTCGATCGACGCCTGCGACTCGGAGTTGCGGGTGAGCTTGCGGAGGACCTGGCGGACGTTTTGCTTGGTCTCTGCGAGGGATGCTTCGGCCTAGGAGGTGTGAGCGTCGGTTTGGTAGAGGTCATGATAGAGGTTTGGTTTATACCTGTTCGTCGTCGACCGAGGCGCAGAGCATGAGGCCTGGGAGAAGTTAGCCATGTTGCGCTTCAGCTGTTGCATAGGTGATCTGACCGTCCAGCCTCGATATTTGCGTCGAGTAAATCATGTTGAAGTGTATGTATGGAGGAATAAAGGGGGTAAAGCGTGGTTGCGACGTCGTGAAGGTGGTTTTTGAGTCCCTCTCTACCTATTACTACGTGTCAAGAAGCCAGAGCGCGAGTAGGATGACGTCGTTTGCCGGCACAGGCAGAAGAGAAACGGCCACACCCCAAAGGAAGAAAGAGTGGAAGAGCAATTGCTGGAGCCTAACCGCAAAAGACAGGACTTTTAAGGGTTTGACTTGTAGGCTTCGTAGATTGTTGGAGCGCTTGGTTCGTGGGTTGACTCGGCCGTGTTTAGCTGCGAGTGGAGCTCCCTCGCATGCTGGTTTCAGGGATCATCAGTCTCGATTACTGATTAGATAACGACGCTTGGCATTCGACGCAAGTTGAGCATCTTTGGAACATGGGAAAATATATTTACGTATTTACAATTTTGAGTATAAATACATATGTAACGTATCTTGATAAGCTCCCAGGCTTTATGCCAGGTAGGAGCTTATTGAAAATGGGTGTGCGTATGCATTAAATGTTGAGTGCTAAGAAATGGAGGTTGGTTGCATCCCCATCGACTTCCACTCGTGATCTGTTACGGCGGTTGCTCACAACATGCCCACGGCACTCTTGTGAATTCAACCTTTCCTCTCTTTTATTCCGAATGGTTTTTTTCTGTGTATTTTTACTATGTGATGTATAGTCAACATGTAAGAAAGAAGAAAGAAAGGGACAACTTGCACACTTGCCTAGTCAATTGATACCTTGTTAGTATGCTACTCCTTACTGGATTACAATTACATCTTCTCTTTTTCTAGATAGTGACCATCCAAGAGTGGGAAAATACCAAAGACAAATCATAGTCACATTAGATTCGCTTTCAACCATTTTGCTCATTGTACTAAGGTCAACCCAGCTACCCCCCAGTCCACAGCCGGTGTCGTGCTCGATAGCCGTGTTCAGAGCAACCCAGTGTGAGGCACATCTACAAGGACATTATGCATCATATTCATAATCAAACTCGTATTCTTTTTATCATCAAATCTCATCTTCCTCATCATCAAAGTCATCCTCTCTGCCCATCTCATACAGAATCCTTCCTCCCTCTCCAGCTCCTATATCCGTCTGCGCATCAAAGTACGGCAACACGATACCCTCGCGGTCCTTGCGTTGCTTCTCTGTCAATCCAAGATTGAACGTGCTCTCGGGCTCCTCTTCGCCTTCGCCCGCCTCACCGGCATCTGCCGCTGTCGTGAACATGGGGTGGTCCGTCAGCAAGCAGACCTTGCCGAGTACGGGTGTTGCTGATTCCTTGGAAACAATGATGAACTTTTCCGAGACTGTTCTTCCGCTTCTTCGACGGAGTTCCATGTGTACGACAACTCCGTTGCTTTCTTCCTTCTGGTCCTCTCCCCTCTCTCCGAGACCGACCACCACGCCCTCACGATCCTCATTCAGACCCCATTCTGGCTCCTGGATACTGCGGTTCCGAGCCTTTTGCCGCTCAATCTCTTGGTAAAGACTCGAAAGCCTCAGGATGGTCGTTGCTAGGTGACACAATACTGTGAACGGATGAGGTTCGTACTCGCTGAATGACCTAGGCAACACAATGGGTACGTCGTCGTGGTACGTAGCAACAATGGACACCGCAGGGGTGATGATGCTAGACAGGAAGCTTGCTAGAGACTGCGGAGCAGCGGCCGCCAGCGCATTAAGAGAATCAATGATAACTACGGCTCCTGGGAACATGTCAGACAGTATGACGGCAGATCTTGGCTCTTACTTACTCTGTGTGGGCTTTCCCTTGTCCACCAGCGGGTTGAACGCAGGATAATGAGTCACAAGCTCCTTGCGAACGGATTGAAGATCCCTTCCTGCTGCCTTGATAAAGATGTCTGCATTATGGGGCTTCTTGAGTGTCGCCAACGACAAAAATATCACTTGCGTCTTTGCGATCTGCGGCTCTTAGTCACAGGTATCCCACGTCCGCAGAAGAATCTCACCTTGGCACGAGATAAAAACTCGTTCAGAATGGGTCGCGCAGGCTGCTCGAGATTATCAATGACGAGAGTGAGAGGACTCGCGCCATCGCGGAGGTTCAACAGCTTCTGCAGCAGCAGCAAGCTGTGTGATCGGGCGTGGATGTTTGAGGTCGGTGCCATACTTCAGGTTAGGCGCGGGGCACAGGACTGTCGCGCTGGGATGGACGGGTAGGGTTAAAGGGTCATATAACACAAGTCGATAAGTTGACGGCGTTTGATGAATGACTTAACCGTCTTGTCAAAGTCGACCCAGACGTGTGAAAGTAACAAGAAGCTCAACCCGTAGAGCAAGACTGAGGCTTGTGGTGGATGCCTTTAAAAATCTGTGGGTCTGTGTTCCAACCACAAATGTTTCTCTCCGTCACCGAGATGAGATACTTGGAACCAGGATAAAAGGACGTACGCAATAGCTGCTCGGTAGATGTTGGTAATTATGATATTGCTTCGCCTGGTGATATCAAGACCTTTCTTTTGGGCCGTCGCGGTGCTCCTCTCCTCAGGCAAGCTCGTCCTCTGTAGTCTCACCGTCAACGTCCATTCTCGAGCCCTTTAGCTGCCCAACCCGAGCAGCCTTTTGTTCCTTGTCCTCGCCATTTTCCATCTGTAGTTCATCAACCCCGTTCTCATTGCTGGCGCCGTTGCTTTGATCTAACGCAACATCCTCCATCTTGGTGTCCTCACTGTTGTCATCTCCGTTCTCTACTGCATCTATAGTGGCATCGCTATCATGTCCAGAGATGGTGGGTCCCCTGTGTGTCTTGAGTTCCGGCGGCAGCTCAACCTCCCAGTCGTTGGTGAACTTGTTGTCGAGATACTCGTCATAATCACCCGCCTTGCGCCGCTCATGGGCCGCCCATGCCTGCGCCAACCACTCAGGGTCATGCCGCCCCTGCGCGATGTGCTCTGTGTACGCGGCGCAGTCATATCGGAAGCTGTCGTCGTTCATGAGCGACCCAAGGTCAGGACATGCCTCTGCTCCAGAACCGAGGATGTGCTGGGAGTCAGGGAACAGAGCCAGAATTTCTGCCTTTTCTTCCTGGTCGAGGACATCCCAAGCCATTGGATTTGACAAGATGCTCTGCGCCTGTCAGCAAATTATCTTCGTAAAGGAGTGAGGCGAGATGCCTTACTCGGAGATCGGCCGAGGCCAAAGGTGACTTGGGGTCAGTCAGAATATTTTCAGCGTCCCATTTTGACTTTCTGGGCGTTTTCCTGACGACAACTCTTTTCTTGCCGTTCTTTTTCCGTGAGGTTGTTGTTGCAGCTTCTTCTGATTTGGGCGTCGGCGTCGGCGTCGGCGAGCTATCGCATTGACCAGATTTACTGGCTGTATCGTCGAGTTCCAGCTCGCGTACGGACGACAGAGGAGATGAAGACGGCGGCCCCTTCTTGGACGGAGTTCTTGCGCCTGCGCTGGCCACTATCGTCGCGTCGTCCGTTTCCTCCATCTTACTTGTTGATGTTGGGGTGAACAGAGTGAGGGTTCAGTGAGATGTTGTTCTGCCTGGCAAAACACGACGTTGTCACTTGTCGAGTACCATCCTGAAACAAATGACATGCGGCTCGGGGATTAAAAGTACGTACACAACCCGCTAGTTGATGCAGGGGATGAAAGATGCGTGTTTGATCGTTGTTTTTGCATTTGGGCCAGCCCAAGATGGCATCGTCAAAGTACAGGGTAAACGACATTTCAATTCGGGTTTCTGCAGCCAACAAGCTGACAAAGCGAGTTCTTGCCAAGGTGCAACCTTGAGGACTATCATGAAGTTTCCTTCTCCTTTAAAAATCATCGCCAAACAAAAAATAATTGCCTCTGTATCAATCAAAATGCCATCAGGCTTCGTTCCTCTCCGTTCTCGCCAACCATCATGACCGTCCCCCAAACACTTTGGGGTCTTTCACTTGCAACACACCCCGGACCATGATCGTCACCCCTCACCAGCCCTCCATTATCGGTCGCTTTCATGCAGCTCTAGCAGTGTCCCCCGCTCGTTGGACGATACGTTTTCCGTCGGATGCACGCTCTCATGATTTCGGACCATGATTACCGCGAACCGAAAGGGTAGCAATGGCGGATATATGTCTCTCTTCTTCCCGCATGTTGCAGACATTCCCGTCAATCACCATCCATTGACTACGGACGATTGATTACACAACATGGCTTCTAACAAAGGACTTTGTCTTGGCTACAATGGCATCCATCCCTTTGCCAAAGTTGACATCAAAGATCGTGCTTCTGTCCAGGAACTTCTTCGCACCCTTCTCGATCCTCTCGAACCCTTCTTTTCGCCCCAGAAAGCCCGCGTCAAATGCCCCGGTGCAACGGCAGTCCGCTTCGACCAAACCGCCTCTGAAGTTGAAGGTATCTGCCGCCCGCTTTGGGGTCTCGCTGCTCTACTTGCCGGTGGAGGTGAATACCAGGGCAAGGAATGGTGGTTTGAAGGCATCAAGTCTGGCACAGACCCAGAGAATCCTGAGTATTGGGGATACCCGCGAGACAATGACCAGAGAATGGTGGAGATGTGCCCTCTGGGTAAGCCACACCCGACATCTGATAGTATCATGGGTTCGAGCTAAACAAATGTTCCAGGTTGGGCTCTCGCTGTTGTGCCAGAAATTTGGACCAGCATGTCTGACAAAGAGAAGGAGAATATCGAGAATTGGTTGGGAAACTCGATCAATGAGAAGAAGTTGGTCCCCAGCCCTGATAGGCAATAACTTGGCTGACATCTTGTAATAGCATGCCCAACACCAACTGGCTCTGGTTCCGGGTTTTTGCCAACTTGGGACTGAAGAAAAATGGTGGAAAGTTTTCTCAAGAGAGACTCGACAGCGACATTGCACACCTCGATACCTTTTACCGTGGAGGCGGCTGGTCGAATGACGGGCCAGAAGGCATCCACCGTAAGCTGCGGTCCTATTTGAAGTGAGGTTTTGTCTAACACTGATAGAAATGGACTACTACTCATCCAGCTTTGCCATCCAACTCCTACAGCTTCTATACGCCAAGTTGGCAGGAGAAGAGGACCCGAAGCGGGCTGAAGAGTTCAAGAAGCGAGCACAGATGGTCGCCTTGGACCTGATCCACTACTTTGACGATGAAGGCAGAGCCATCCCCTACGGCCGAAGCGTGGGTTACCGTTTTGCCATGGTTTCCTTCTGGGGAGCTCTGGCCCATGCCGATGTTGAGCTCCCTGCACCATTGACCTGGGGAATGGTCAAGGGGGTGGTTCTTCGTCACCTGCGCTGGTGGCAGACCCAGAACGAGATGTGGACATCGAGCGGAACGCTTTCGATTGGGTATTCGTACCCAAACATGTATGTAAGTATCATCATTTCCTAATCGTTCGTAGGGAATATGAGCTAACAAGAATCAGATGGCGGAGAACTACAACAGTCCAGGAAGCCCGGTAAAGACTCCTTGGAAAGCAATATTGATGCGTTTGCTAATGTGAGTATAGTACTGGGCATGCTTGGCATTTATGTGCCTGGCTGTCCCAGCAGACCACCCTTTTTGGACCTCGGAGGAAGAGCTAGCCAGCAGTGTCATCCCTCGAGTCAAGGCACTCAACCAACCAGGACATATCATGAGGTGCCGATCCTTATTTACCACTTCATGAAGCTACGCTAACAATTTAAGCTACCTCGGAGGGCACTGCATGCTCCTGTCTTCGGGTCAGGCATGCAGCTATCCCATGAAAGGGACCCATGCTAAATACGGTGGATTTGCTTACAGCAGCGCCTATGGTTACTCTGTACCCCCTGGTCTGTTCTCACTTGAGCAATATGCCCTGGCATCGCAGCTTGGACTGTCGGATGATGGGGGCGAGTATTGGAAAACTCGAAGGCTCTGCGAGTATGCAGGCATTGAAGACCGTGAAGGCACGCCTGTTCTCGTTTCAGTCTGGAAGCCATTCCCAGATGTCAAGATCCGAACCATCCTCATCCCGCCACAGGAGAGCACACCCAACTGGCACCTTCGGGTTCACCACATTGATAGCGGCCGAGAAGTCATGACTGCGGATGGATCATTTGCCATCTGCAATGTTAACGCGACCAACGGGCGATATCTGGACCCCTACGACGAAGAGAAGCACGAAGGCACGTCGCCAAAGATCATTGGCAACTATGATCTTAACACCCCAGATGGTTGGGCGAGTGGCAAGATGGGCGCATTTGCAGTGTCGAAAGGTGCTGTAGGCATCAAAGCTCTGGAGTCCAAGGAAGGCCGTCAGGCCATGCTGGTCAACGCGGATCCGAACTCAAACCTGGTCGAGAGTCGCAGCACAATCCCTACCCTCCAGCACACAGTCAGGGCGGGAGAGTCGGTGTGGTATGTCACGGCCATCTATGCAAAGCCCTCGGGCGTCGGTGTGGGCAAGGAGAGCTATCTTAATGGATGGGCCAATCCTCCGAGCCTTCCTGGATGGCTTGAGAGGGAGATGGAGGGCTCGTGAAGCAAGCGCGGTACCCCAACTGCGACTCACTCAAGGAGACGGGCACGAGTGGACGGGAATGAATCGGACGCGCGGGATACTGAATGTTCCATCAATGAGCTGCTTGAATCAACCTCCCCTCATTACAAGCCCTGGCTCCCCGCCTTCAGACATTGACTCTGCTCTCTGTGTTTTGCGGGGATGGCTTCGCCTTGACGGTGGCACAGCCGAATCCCCGCCCTCGGTTCAACGGCCGCCTAGGCCTTTGGTCTTGAGGCTGATCATCTCACTTCCATCTCGGCACACGGGAAACCTTAAAAGAGCACTCCGCATTTCGTCTGACTTCCCCGGACTCTTGATCCATGCGCGGAGAGACAAAAGTCCACGTATCAGAGCGAGGCAAGCTGCTCATTATCCGCGCCGCACTACCCCCAACACTTGGTGAAGCCAAGAGACACGATTGATTAGAGTCGATAACCCCCGATGAGGACCTTCTGGTGGAGAACCTCTCCGCATCCCCAGTCTCCACACGGCAATGAGTCCCCCGCATGATGGATCACAATGACAACGATGGCGGCCGCGATGGTCACGTCAGGCTAACACATAGCCAATATTCGATGCCCCCAAAGTTATTTGGCTCCGGGTCCGTTGAGCGCCATCTGGGTATCTTGCAGCGCCGGGGTACGTCGTCGGACTTGAGAGGCGCATCTGCCTCAGATGACAGACGCAAGTCTATTCGTGGATCTTTTTGATCCGCCTCTAGACGTCCAAGTTAATGGCACAAGCCCTTGCATTGGCAGACGCGTCCTGGAGCTTGGCCATACGCCGAAACGGGAGCATCTTTGGAAACAAAGCCATTTTGAGAGCCATGTCACAGAAGGCCCGAAATCCCCAACGCACCAGCTCCTGCAAGCGAGAGCCAATCAACCAGTGGTTGCCACACATCCCAGAGGGAGCAATTCACAAGGCATTACGACTCCATCTCGGTTCTCATGTGCCTCTCGGATGCCTCGAGATTGCGCAGGCCCAGCTAGCCTCCCAGCAGAGACTCGTCGCATCGCATACGACATGGGAGTTTCTATCTTACACCAATGAGGCGGATCCATGGAGTTGGGGGTGAGAGTCTGGTGATGCAACCCTAGATGCTGCTCTTGCTGCGACCACACTTGGGTTTCGGGATGATTGCCTTGGGGGTTTCACTGGCACTGGGCCCTCTGATGATTTAATATCTTGCGAGATCCGCTCCCACCCCTTTTCGAGATATCTATCAGCAACCGCTCTGCGTCTTTAAGCGAGTCCTGCCCAATCTCTAGCCTGCTCCACCTGTTCATCAGGGTTTCCTGTTTGGTTAGGCTTATAATCTGGGGAAGAAGCTTAAATTTAAGGCCGCCCCATCTCGACTCGCCCCTCAGCGTTTGTTTCGACACCTCTCACGATATCCTCTCTTATCGAACCACATCACTCGATCGCTGAAGCGTCAGCTCCAATACCGCAATCATGGTCATCCGCGTTCTCCGCGCCGTCGTGCGTAACGATGCCATGAAGAGTGATCCCTCCGAGATCTACAACTGGCGCGTCTTTGCCCTCGTGGGCGCGTCCTGCTTCGGTGGCATGCTCTTCGGTAAGGAGCCATTGGGATATGATTGCGCATAGTGCTGACCGAAGCAAAGGCTGGGATACTGGTGCGATCGGAGGAGTCTTGGCCATGGAGGCCACGCAGACTCGCTATGGTTACACGCCCGCGGCCAAGGTGACGCTCGACCAGAACATCGTCTCGACTCTCCAGGCCGGATGCTTCCTCGCTTGCTTCTTCACCTCGTGGCTCACTGAGAAGTTTGGACGACGATGGTGTCTCATCGGAACCGGAACTGTTACCACGATCGGCGTTATCTTCCAGGCTGCTTCTACCGCTAACGGATCCTTGCCTGTCATGTATGTTGGACGTTTTGTCGCTGGTCTGGGTGTCGGAGCCGCCTCGACTCTGGTCCCTTTGTATGTGTCTGAGTGCGCCCCACGAGCTATCCGTGGTGGTTTGACCTGTGAGTTGCTGCTCTGGAGGGAGTTTTTGAATTGGTTCTAACTGTGACAGCTTTCTACCAACTGTTCATCGTGACTGGTGTCATGCTTTCTTTCTGGTACGTCTCGTCGAAGCCATATGCATTATTAGTGACTGACGCAGCTATAGGATTAACTACGGCGCCCTTCTTCACCTCAAGGCACCTACAGTCTTTGCTCTCCCCCTGGCTCTCCAAGCTCTTCCTGCTGTGTAAGGCAACATCTTGATACCCTATTGAACACGGGCTAATTGTGCGACAGTCTTTTGATTTGTGGCATGCTGCTTGCCCCCGAGAGGTATAGGACTTCGAAACAAGATGTGAATCAATTTACTGACTTGAACTAGCCCTCGTTGGTGTGCACGCAAGGATGACTGGGAACGTGCTACCGGAATTCTTGTCAAGCTCCGAGGGTAAGTGACCTCATAGGATTTGATATGAGAATGTAGTCACTGACAGAACCTGTTCCATAGACTTCCCGAGCACTCTGACTACGTCCAGAACGAGATCCAGGAGATGTCTGCCCAGCTCGAGGCTGAGAAACGGCTTACCGGTGATGCCAGCGCTTCTACGCTCTGGAAGGAGATGGTCACCATTCCCGGAAACCGAAAGCGAGCTATCCTATCCATCATGCTCATGGTCTGCCAGCAGATGACTGGTGTCAACGCTGTGAACTACTATGCCCCTCAGATCTTCCAGGCCCTTGGAATGACTGGCACGACGGTTTCTCTCTTCGCCACTGGTGTTTACGGCATCGTCAAGGTTGTGGGCTGCGCCCTGTTCCTCGTCTTCTGTGCCGACTCTCTCGGTCGACGCCGCAGTCTACTGTGGACCAGTGTTGCGCAAGCCGTTACCATGTACATCATCGGCATTTACGGCCGCGTTGAGCCCCCGGTCAAGGGACAGGATGTAAGTCCTCGGCCTTGTTTTGAGATCAACTCGCGGTGCTAACAAGGAATGCGCAGATCTCGGCTTTTGGATACGTCGCCATCGTCTGTATCTACCTCTGGGCCGCGTAAGTGTTTACAAACGACACGAAAGAAGCAAGGTGACTAATGCTTGTATCAGTGTCTTCCAGTTCGGTTGGGGACCCTGCTGCTGGATTCTCGTCAGTGAGATCCCGACTGCGCGTCTTCGAGCCTTGAACGTTGCCATCGGCGCAGCCACACAGTGGCTGTTCAACTTTATTATCGCACGAACTGTCCTTACCATGCAAAAGACCATGGGTCCAGCTGGCTATGTAAGTTTTCTTGGCGCTGTTGAAAAACCTTATATACGACGTATAGCTAACAGGGAGTCAACAGGGCATGTTCTTCATGTTCGGAAGCTTCGGCATTCTCATGGGTCTCTTTGTGTGGTTCTTTATCCCTGAGACCAAGGGACTCAGTCTGGAGCAGATGGATGAGCTCTTTGGCGTTGTTGAGATGACCAAGAAGCTTGATGCCGAGAATCCCGAGATGGGCCGAACCACGAGCATCCGAGAGGAGCGAGCTGATGCCAAGGAGTTCAAGTAGGAAGCATTTGGTTGAGTGAAGATCTGGGGGACTGAATGTCGGTTGGGGAAAGTTGCTATCAACGTTTGGTGATGAAACGAGCCTTTTGGCTGGATGGCAGGCAGAGTGAGATGTGAGATGCCTACTTGAAGTTGATATATCCGATGCATATGTCTGAAGTAGATTTTGCTTTTGCCTTGTCAATGTTTTGAAACTTGGAGACAGGGCATGTGAGGAGAGACATGCAGGCCACCCTTGGACTTGACATGTTCTCAATGCATGCATGCATGAATCTCGTGATGTGATGAATGCCAAGCTGGTGCTGGTGAAACGTGTGACAGGCATCTTGTACACCCTCAGCTGCAGACATGGTTGAATCTCTCTACGGCATCCCGTGCCTGTGAGACACACTGGTGTCGCCGTTGGCAGAGATCTGTCATCTGGACAAGTTGCCAATCGATTTGATCGGCAACGCCAAGACTAGGGTCGGACAAGCTGCAGCAGCAGGGAGGGCGCGTGACACGACCGGCACTTGGAGTAGCCCTACACATAGTGGTTACAGTTTCTAGCTTAGGCAGTGTAGTGTTCGTATTTGGTCCCGGGAAGTTTGACTGGGCTGGATAATGCCCATCGTCATCTACACCTTCAGGATCGGACCGAAGAGCCATCCATCGGTGAGACATGGGTGTCTCCGTGACAGGGGTCTGGACTTGAGATGAGATTAAACAGAGGCTAGAGAGATGCGGCATCTGCAACGGCGGGAGCTCGCAATTGAATGGATGGGATGCATGGCTTGCAGATGTTATGCGCTCCCCCTGTGACATGCGTCCAGCGGGCAAGGCTGGAGTAGCGAATTGAGAGTCAAGGACCGGGATTCATGGGATTCGAGACGGGGTTGAGTAATTACATATGCTTTTTTTTTTAATTGATTATTTATTTACAATACATACATACGCAGCCGAGGAGCCCATGTCATCATGAAAATGACCAAGGTTGGGCCCTTGTCTTCCACTGTCGATAGCCCAATCAGCACTAGCCCGTTCCCCGGGGGGCGTATCTTCAGTGGAGACCGGGCCCCCCTAGGATCGGGCCCGGGGGTTCTAGGCCCTCTTGGCCGACGGCGAATTCTTTGCCTCGGCCAAGTTGTCGTGGGACCAGAGAGAGAGAGGGCCCTTTGTTCAAATTCAGGGCTCACTCACAGCAGCCATATGCCGGCAGTAGTGCCGTTTGAACGTTTGGCTAGCTCTGCCCTGCCCGTGAGTGACGTTGCAGGATCGACAGTCGACTAGAAGTCCGGCGCCCGACCCCTTGGGACTCAATTGGGCTCGGAGGAGCAAAAGAGAAAATGGTCGGGAGCTCTCTCAAAGAAGCAGCTATACCCGATGTCGTCTCTGGTGCTGGTCCTCTCCCCCCCCCTCCCAACCCGGTGGCTTTTTACAAGGCGGGCGAGTCGGGAGTTGGACCGAGAAGGGCATGGTATCAGGGCGTGTAAGTTTTGGATGGCGTTTCATCGTTTCATGTTCTTTTTGGGGGACCATGATTCAGTCTCAAGTCAGCCTATTCCCACCGGGGATCGGCTCCGTAATAGCGCGCGGGTTGTTGCGTCGAGTTGTTCCGGGAGACAAGGCCAAGATGGAGAGAGGCTCCATGTTCCTGCAGGCAGTGCGAGTATCCGTACTGTAGCCTCGCCTCGTTTCGTCTCGCCTCGCTTCGGAGAAGGGCGTGCGCCATCTTTTGCTTCGAGATCAGGGGTATCGGCCTTCTCTGACTCGTCTCGGATCTCGACCGTTTATCATCCATTCATCTGACGCGACAAGTGCCTCTGCCCTATTGCTATTTATATGGATCTGGCGTGACTTTGCCTTTCTGCTGCTCCCCCTCTACACTAGATACAGTAGATACACTATTAACCGTGAAACCCACAGCCCAGCCAGCCCCGTCTCTGAGTTGTTGCTTTTGTGCAATTCATCCCTGGCTCTCCCACTTTCTGGGTCTAAGCTTTCCATCCCATCCAGACACACTCCTCCTCAAGAGACACAAGACGTGACGGTTGCAATGTGACAGACACGGAGAAATAGTCAACACCGAAAGGGAGGGGGACAGTTGGTCCTTTTCTCGTCGGATGACCCGGTTGGGCTTGCTGATCCCCAACAGTGCATATGGAGAAGAAAGTAAAGCATCAAACAACAGGCATTGAGTCTTGGACTGCCTTGCCCTGCCCTGTGGCCCCACTGGCCGTGCGGGTGCGGGTTGAACTGTGAGCTCTCTCAGTGCCAGTGCTCCTCTCGATGCTACCTACTACATAGTAGCACTGTAAGGTAGTCACCTCAGGTCTTCTCTAAAGGGTGTACGTACCGTACTATCCATGCGGCCCAACTTACATGGATGGTGAATCTTGCCCGATGAGCCCTTGTCGATATGGATGGGGCTGTCTTGTCTTGTCTTGCCTTGTTGGAGTGAGTAGTTGTCTCTTTCTTTGATCTCTTTCAGTTGGTCCACCTACTACCCCCCCGACCTCTTCCGTCTCTCCCTCTCTTGTTCTTCTTTGCCATTCATCAATCGTCACCGCCTCTTTTCGTCCTCTACGGGCGTCTACTGCTTCTGAAACCCGACTGTCCTTCGGAGGCTCCGACCTTGAGTATCGGTCAAGAACGGTGCGGTGCACACGAGGCTCCCAGACGAAACAAGCCTCTTTCCCCGGAGACGCTATAGTTGCACTTGTCCTTTTTTCCTACTTCTTAACAGACCCCATTATTGAACCTCTCCTCTCCTCTCCCCCCATCCACCCCCATTTTTAACCCGGAAGACCATTACTCTTTTCTCGACAGCCGCAGCCGAGCGTCTCATCGTTTGACACAGAAACCACACCACCGCGAGAGCTGCATCGCCAGATATGCAACCGAATGCCTGACCACTAAGCCGACCACAATAAACAACATTTGTCAGAAAAAGAGGACGGCGACGACACCCATCCCCCATCTCTCTACACAACACGTAGATCTGTGCGCTTACACCCAGGAGACACGATCGATCTAACTTGCCCGGGGGAGGGGATCTTGCCTCGTCTATATTTCCCACATTTTTCGAATCTCTTTTTTCCCCTTCGCTAGGGTCCCCAGTGATACCCAGGACCCTGCATCTTTTCGGGGTTTTTTTCTTCGTCGACCTTCAGGGGTAGCAGCTGTTTAACCAACCCACAGGACGAAGATCAGAGACGGGGTTGAGCAGGGAACGGTTGTCTACGTCAAAAGAAGGATTTAAAAAAAAAAAAAAAGAAGGAAAAGAAGGAATTCGTCAAGAATCTTTTACTATTTCGTTCAAGTTCAAGTCGTTAATCGGGCGGCGTCCGGGACCGACATCGACTTATACCACGCTCGAGCCGAAAATGTCGGGGCCGGAGCGGGCGAGTCGCGGCGCCCATGAAACGGTTTTTACCCCGCGACACACTCATTCAATCCCGAACCCCTCTTTCCCCCCAGATTTTCTCTTTTTTCCTCTATCCTCTTTCTGGCTATTCTTGTTTTATCGAGATGAAATCAAGTCGTGGGCTTCCTCCTCTCCGGCGCCTAATGGACAAATCAATCTTGTTTCTTCATTTGGCATTAATTGCCCTTGTCGCTTATCGAGCACACCCTTTTCTTTTTCATCTCTCAACCCTTACCACGCACGTGGTAGTTTGGCTGTGGTAAGCTACGGCTGGCAATGATGTAATTCAATCTTCCCATCCATGGAAGGGAGACAAGCTCAGCTCAGCTCACGACTCCACATTCCTCCCGCATCCCATCTTTATTCCGACCCCCGTCTCCATCACATCAACAACTCTTTTTTGACTTGCCAAATTGTGTGCGCACTCCGAGGTCGGACGAATCTATCGTCAACGAGCTCAGCCGCACTCTAGAAAGAGCAGGGGAAAGAAGGACTTTGCGACAGACAAGCTTGGCCCGGGGGACGCCAATTGGAGGAGAAATTTCATAATCATGTACCGCCGCCGTCATTATGGCCGACGCTGACCTCAACCCCTCTGCAGCCACGCACAACTCGCCGCGCACCTGGCTCCTCACTTCGGCCCTCTCGCCCCTCGCCGTCCGCCTCACTCGTCTGCTGCTCTCCCACGGCGACTACGTCGTCGCCTGTCTGCCGCCCCATGAGATCGATCACGAGGACCGGAGCGCCGAGTTCCGCGAGCTCGTGAACGAGTGCAAGAGCACCCGCAAGGACCGCGAGGGCTGGAAGGATCGCATCCGGGGCATTCGCTGCGATGGCAACGTCATGGGCGCTTGCGGCGCCGCCGTCGCAGAGGCGGTTCAGGTCTTTGGGCGGATAGACATTCTGCTGTGCTGCAAATCTGAAGGTATGTGTGTGTCTGTGTGTCCTGCGGCTGATGACTTCATAAGCGCGCGCCCTCGTTTTGACCTGGGAAACTCTGCTGACGCGCGATTGTTGAAGCCGTGGTCGGCACTGTCGAGGAGCTGTCGACGAGTCCCTTTACTCAAAACCTCGTTCGTGACCAGTTCGAGTCCATCTTCTTCTCCCAGGTCAACTTTATCAGAGCTGCTCTCCCCCAGCTCCGGTCGCAACATACAGGGCACATCATTGTCCTCACCAGCACGGGTGGTCACCTTGGCACTCCGGGAATGTCAATATACACGGCTGCAACTTGGGCCCTAGAAGGCTTCTGCGACTCGCTCGCCTACGAAATTGCGCCCTTCAACATTAAAGTCACCATTGTGCAGCCGAACAAGGAGATTCAGTCCTTGACGAATCGCCTCACTTTTGCTCCCCCGATGCCGGTCTATGACCAGGGACCCGAGGCTGTCCCGAGTATTCGCGACATACTCTCAAACGTTCTCAACACGCATCCAGATACGGCTCTTCCTACGCCCTTGTCACCTCCCGAGTCTGGACCCTCACCAATGTCACCCGCCAGCTCAGCTATCGAGCCGGACGTTGTCCCGGGCGAGATTCTGCATCGATACCCGAAGCTCCCGCCTGGCGCTGCCGATAAGCTGGTTATGGAGACAGTGCATGCTCTGTCAGCCATTGGAGGTCACGAGAATCCTCCGGCGCGACACATTGTTGGTCACGAGGGCGCCATTGCAGTGAAGGAAAAGCTCAAAACCGTGACGGAAGAGCTTGAGGACTTTGTAGAGGCGAGTTTATCGGTGGACATCTTTGAGAGTGAACTACAGGCAGAGGCAAGAGATGGAAGGGCGCCGGAACTGAGTCCTCAAGGGCCACCCTCATCAACCGGTTAGGATCGTAAGCTTGGTTATTCTCGCTGAAAGATACCCATATTTAGCAAAGGTGTTATGGCCGTGCAGATATTGAATTATTGCCAAGACATTGTTATTACATCATGGCTTTCATCTGGCGTTTTACATAGATGACCCAGCATCATTGGTCCTGTTTGAGGGAGATCCGAAGTGACATGCAATTTAGGACAACCTAGACAGGCGGATTACGTCGGTTGTCCAAGCTCCAAGATACTCTTGAATTACTATAGCTGAAAAACAATGAGACTTCTAATTGAAATCGAAATCTAGCATTTCCCCTACCATGTCAGCAATGAAATCCCCTGAGCCTCGCAGCGTAACATTGCTGGCTTCATAGCTCGGCTCGCAAAAAGTTGGCTCCGTCCCAAGTCCCAGTGTCTCCACCACCAACGGCGCTGTCCGACCACCCATGTCAGGGTATACAGCTCCTAGCCGCATGCGACAGGTGTACGATACCGAAGCTTGAGAACGGCGACCGACCAGCAAATATCCAACCTTTACTTTTACAACCTCGAGCCCGATTGCCCGACGACGCGATCCCAGAACAAGCATGCGACGATAGATATAACGCATCCTCCTGCAGATTGATATCGGAAGCCGCCCGCGGGGAAGACGTCCCTGAATGAGCAAACACCATTGCACATCGAGCTGGCGGACATGTTGAGCAAACATCGGATGCTAGCATGAGCTTGGATCCTTTGCTCCCCGTCGCCCCCGCGAGGGTAAAGGCGCTTCTCCTGCCGCTGGGACACATCAAGGCGGACCGCTTCGCATCCTTTGTCGCACGCCTGCACAACGAACATGTCGTCCACCTCCGCGACATCAGCGCCGATGGGCGGCCGAATAGGAGTAAGTGATGGATGCATCTCAGCTGGATGAATCATCCCGGCGCTGACATTGCGCAGACATGTTCTCACCTCTGGCGTACCCGGACGGCGCCATGATCTACGACCTCGTCACCCACGTTCCTCCGCCCTCGCATCTCACCCTCTCGCCCTTTGACTTATACCGGGAACCTCTCGCTGTGATAGCTCTAGCCGACGGAACGGAGCTGGATCAAGGAACGTTTAACAAGCGGCATTCGGCAAACGGCACGGGCCCGTCGACGGCTGAGAAGAATATCAGGACGCTGTACCAGGAGCTCGAGGACCTGCGCGACAACTACCCCAAGGCTCTCGTACACCAAGTCTTGGTGTTTGACTATGCGGCTCCAAAAGACTCGGATATCCCGATACCTGAGGGTCTCGTGGCTATCCCCCCAGAGGAAGATTGCAAGAGGACAACGATGAAGACGGTCATGTGCGACATCTCGTCGCTCCTACTCGCCGAGATGACAACCCTAGCCAAGTCCTTCGAGGCCATGACCAACATCGAATCTCCGGGGCATAATCCCACGAAACACACTAATGGCGGATCTTGGGGCGGCGAAGGGGGCATCAACGGCTTGTCGAGGAGGAACACACAGTACATACCCCGTCATGCCGCACGCTCTAACTCGGCGGGCGGCATCATGGACAGGGCCCAATCGCGAATGTCGATGCCGGTTACTGGACGTGGTGGGCTTCATTCGAGCAGCTCGACACCGGGGTTGACGTCGACGATAGCGAAGAGCGGTCTTTCGAATCCTCCTATTACGTCAGATGGCATCGAGAGTACCACTGCGAGCACGAGCTCAACGCCAGAGCCGATTACCCGACCAGACACTGCCGATAGCACTCGAGACACTAGTCGCGATAGGGTGTCGGTTCAAGGGTTCGGCTCTGGAGGTGTGAATGACCGATGGAGACTCAAGGGCAAGGGTCGGGCTGCCGTCATCGTGGGCTCCATGTATCTCCAAGCCGGACGATGGAGCGACTCCATCAAGGAGCTCATCGAAGCCGCCACGACTGCGCGGTCGTTGAATGACCACGTCTGGCACGGCAAGGCGCTCGAGCTCCTCTTGGTGAACCTGTTCCTCCTCGGTTGGTCGAAGCTGGAGTTCCAAGTGCCCAGCGTGTGCTTCCAGTGGACGGACAAGCCATCCAACAAGCAGGCGCCAGATACGACGCCCTCTGACCCTGAGCAGCCTAAACATCTCAAGCATCTACAGTCAGTAATGACGGAGCTCCTCGATCGCATCATTGCGCTCTACACTAGGATATCGTCAGATAACCTCCCGCCATTACCCCTATCAGAGACATACATCCGGTTCGCCAAGATCCAGTCGGCGCTTCACTTGAGCGATGGCTTCTTAAATGAGAAGTCGCTTGAGATGATTGTCACTGGGAAGAATCTTGATCAGCCACCTGTTCCATCGCCGCGATATCTGTCAACGCCCACGAGACAGCAGATTGTGACCATTCTCTTCAAGGCATTCCCTTCGGGGGCTTCAGAACTCCTCACCACAGTGGACAGAGCGTCAATACTGAGTGGCATAGCAACAGTTCTGGGGCCTCTTGGGCTTCACCGTAAGAAAGCCATGGTGATAAGAGAACTTGTTTCTGTGCTCATTGGGGGTCTCGTGGAGGCGCGGACACGAGGAGCTGCGGATATGGGCATCCATCCTGCTGCTGGACTGGTCTCGTTGGCTTCAGGGGCAGGGTCAGGCGGAGGTGCCATGGCTTTGGATCTTGGGGAGGGTGATGTTGAACAAGGAATCGATGCGCTGCTGGGTCTATTGTGCAGGTCTTACGGCATTATAGGCTACGACATGGCGAGGAAACCTGGAGCTGATGGAAAGGAGGCCGATGACTCGGATGAAGCAGTCATTGCCAGGATACGCGGTCAGTCTGCGGCGAGGTTCTTTGGCTTTCCCGATGTGAAGCTCAACATCCTGAGAGCATGCATCAACTTTTCTGAAGCACTGCCGGACTTTGATGGTGTTTTACGATTCTCGAGCGATCTCTTGCGAACGGCTGGTTCAGGGGTGGCTCCTGGACCTCGAAGAGAGGATGCATCACCGATATTGCATCGAGATGAGCAGGTACGGTTGGCCACCAACATCTCGAGGACATCAAACCTCGTTCAACGACTAGGCTATTCAGACCTGGCAGCGGAATACTGGGATGAGTTCTTTGTCCGAAACATCAAGCTTGAGCCTTCACCGAACAGCAAAGCGCCCATAGCCCACGAGAGGAACATCCTCCCCGGTGCCACCGCGAGTCGAGCATCGCAGGATGTGGACCCTTTCATCTACAACCCATTCCTCAAGAAGCCCGACGAGATGGTGAATCAGACGCTTGTGGCTGATGAGTATGCCACATTCAAGATCACCCTTCAGAACCCCTATGATGTCGAGGTGGACGTTGAAAAAATCCAGCTCGCTTCAGAGGGCGCGGCGTTTGAGGCAGTTCCCGAGGCGACGATTGTCGGGCCTTATCGCACCCAGGTAATACGGTTGAGAGGACGCGCCAAGGAGGCGGGTACTGTCACCATCACCGGGGCTTTGATCAAGGTCCGAGGCTGCCGCGAGAGACGCTTTCCCACATTTTCCATGCCATGGACTCCCAAGCAGGATGCCAAGGTCAAGGCCAAGGGTTTGGAGGCACTTGAGGAAGCCGTCACGACGGTCCAGCCTTTCGCTCCCAAGCTGGAGACGGAGTCATTGAGTCTCACTGCCATTCAGGCACAGCCGCTGGTTGTGATCAAGTCGACGACACTGGCACAGTCTTCGCTCATGATACTGGAAGGCGAGAGACAGGTGTTTAAAGTAACGCTGCAGAACCTCTCTGAAACTCCTGTGGACTTTATGCTCTTCTCTTTCAAGGACTCTACACAGGAGCAGCTTCAAGCGGCTATCAACAACCGAGATGCAACAACGGCTGAGCTGTATGAGTATGAGCTCGCGTTAATGAAGAGGCAGGCACTGCGGCTTCCAAAGAACCAAAAGGGCCGCAACATTGCACCCGGTGGAGAGGCGACGTTTGAGTTTGAGATTCTTGGCAAGCCAGGACTGACGTGGGCGGCGATCCAGGTCGATTACACTCATCTCGGATGCCCTCAGAACGAGATCACTGAGCAGTTCTACACGCGGCAGGTTTCGCTGGACCTGACGGTTACTGTCAATGCCAGTGTTGAGCTTTCTCGTATCGATGCTCTACCGGTGCACGGCGAGATTCCGCAGCCTTTCTGGGATCGCCTGGGCAGTTCAGTCGCGGCCAAGGCTGATGAGTACTGTCTGGTGTCTGTTGATCTGCGTAATGCTTGGCCGAGTCAGATGGCGATCCACCTGGAAAGTGATGACGGGGTTTCCGTGGAAGAGGATATTCTTCCTGGAAACACCAGCCGCGTCATCCTTCCGGTCAAGAGAGTGTACCTGGAGGACCCTCATGCGACAATACCAACACTTAACCCCTCCCGGAACCGGCAGTTTGTGGTGAGCGCCAGCAAGATCTCTCCCGAGATGGAGCGAGCGAACCGCGAAGCCTTCTGGTATAGGGAGAGGATCCTGGGATGTCTCAGAGCGACGTGGAAGACGATGTCGCTGCCTAAGAGGAGCGGCACGATCGACCTGAGAAACATCAGATTGACGACGAGGATGATTGAGGCGATCAAGGTGGACGAGGTTGATATTCAGATCTCGGTTGAGGATGCCAATGGAGAGGCTGCCGAGAAGGACGTGGCATACGTGGATGAGTTTATGCTGCTCAAGGTGCGCGTCACCAACCGGACGTCTCAGCCCATCTATCCTCTGGTCAGGATCTTGCCGGCGCTGTGTCACAGACCAGCCAATGTTGCCCTAGAGTTTACACGCAAGATTGCGTGGAACGGCACACTACAGCAGCCGATGTCCATGCTAGAGGGCCACCAAAGTGCTGAGGTATCACTGGGCATGACGGTGCTCTGCCGAGGCGAGTTTGAGATCTCAGCTTCAGTAGAAGAAGTGCAAGTCTGGGAAGAGCCACAGGCGCTCAAGTCACCAACGCGACCTCGATCTGAGACCCAGACCATGATGGACGCAGCGCTGGGGGTCAAGGAGAGACGGATCTGGCATTCGAGGCAGCCGTGTGTGCTCAAGACAAGAGATCGAAAGTAGAGGAAGTACTTGGGTTATCTATCAATGATGGATTCAAGCGAGCGAGACTGGAGTTTATGCTGGAGACGAACGAGGCTTTAATAGAGCGAGCGAGCGAGCGAGTGATTGAGATGGGAAGGGATACCATTGGGTGGAGTAGATATCAGCGGGGAAAAGACTATGTAGCGGACAATCAATATTACTCGACAACCAATGTCTATCTATATCTTGTCTATTCTGCCTATTTTTGTGCTGTAGATGGTTGATGTTGACATGACACGCATGGTTGAGACATTGTGTGATACCCTGCAGTAGCGTCACCCAGATCCGCAACCTTCTAGAAGCTGTATCGTAGGTCGCCACTTTTTAGTCTTGATAGCGCAATTTTCACGCCCGAGAAAAATAATGTGCACCAGAATCAGTTCCCTTTTGCGCTAACTCGACTGTTTTTTTATCCGATCACCTGATAGGACAAGTCTCTCCGTACCTACGGGAGTTTAACGGGGTTCAACGGTCATCTTTGATGCCGAGTCAGCGCCGGCTTGTGGCGGCAAAAGTTTGCCGACGCCGGAGGACTTATCAGGGTCATCATCTTTTCTTTCCTCACGGCGGGTTGAACGTTTCGGTGAGAAGTATTTCGTCTTGGTGTCTTTGTTGGTCATCGTCTTTGGTTTCTCACTTCCTATACTCATCTTTTACGGACGATATGGCCACTGGGGAATCCGAGGCTGCTTCGGTCAAGGCCCCGAAGCGTATCCTCTTCATTGACGCATACGACTCCTTCACCAACAACATCGTCTCCCTACTAAGGACCATCCTCGGCGTTGATGTCTTTATCGTGAGGATCGACCTCTCGGTTGTTGAAAAGACTGGGGATCATGAGGAGGCGACGCCTACCAGGTGGACAGAGGCCGAGTTTGTCGACAACCTCGCTCAGTTTGACGCCGTCGTCTGCGGGCCCGGTCCCGGTTCGCCGCTCAGCCCGGATGATGTCGGGGCTTTCAACTTGCTGTGGAAGCTACCGGAGGAACTGCAGGTGCCGGTGCTGGGCATCTGTCTTGGCTTCCAGAGTCTTGTTGCGGCGCATGGCGGTGCTGTTCGTCGGCTGAAGAGGGGTCTGCACGGCATGGTGAGGGAGATTGAGCACCGTGACGATGCTTCGGGGGATATCTTCCAGGGAGTCCCGTCCTTCAAGGCCACGCTTTATCACAGCTTGTGCGCCAACATTGGACAGGATGACGCAGAGTGGCAGCACGAGGACAGATGGAAGCCTTCGCCTTCGGCGCCGCAGTTGCTTCCCCTGGCGTGGACCATGGAGACTCGCGAGGATGGCCGAAAGGAGCGCATCCTCGAGGCTGTGAGACACGTCGCGAAGCCCATCTGGGGTTTGCAGTATCACCCAGAGTCGGTGTGCACTGAGAATGCTGCAAAGGGCGTGCTGGTCAACTGGTTCCATGCGGCACTGCAGTGGAACAAGGTCCATGGACGACGGACTCAAGGGCCGCTATTGGAGATTCAGACTCTGTCACCGCCGAATCATCTCGAGTCTGTGGTTGCGCATAGGGAAAGGTCAAGGGAGGGCTGGTGGTCTGGAACGACTTCGCTGAGGGATTATGGGGGAGACTGCGAGTACACCCATCGTGTATTGCCTCTACCGCAGGCGGTTGGTGTACCTGAGATTGTCGAGATGCTTGGTCTAGCGAGGGGTGAGTCTGTTATTCTGGACTCATCGAGCTCCAAGAATGGAGATGCTCTCGCCGTGAGCAGCATCGTGGCCCTCAAGGTGGAAACTGCGCTGCGACTCGAGTACAGCGTATCCGATAACCACGTCACGGTTCGACTTCCCGGAACCGCCAGCAGCGAGGACCAAATCGAGAGAGTCGACCTCGAAGACGGGACCGTCAATGTGTGGGAGGTCATCTCGGAGTTTTGGGAGGCGAGGAGTCACCCTCCCAACTCTGACAAGTCCAACTCGACGTTCAAGGGCGGATTCATGGGCTTCATCACTTATGAGATGGGACTGTATGGATTGGAGAAGAAGCTGGTGTCGGGAGACAGGGGCCACAAGAGACCTGATATCTGCTTGGCTTGGATAACCAAGAGCATCGTCTTGGACCATCGGGCTGGCGTTGCTTATATCCAGCACTTGAAGCCTCGAGGTTCGAACGATACATGGCTTGAAGCGACGACGAACCGGATTAAAACCTCAGGGGCTTGGGAGAATTCAGCATCCAATATTCGCAACCGACACGCCAACGGCAACTCTGTCAAGGTGAGGAACGACAGACTCAACATCACCACACCGCAGCGCGACAGATACGAAGAGCAGGTCCGGGTTTGTCAAGACTTTATCGCGGCGGGAGATTCTTATGAGCTCTGTCTCACGTCGCAGACGACCATGGCGAGACCGAGAGTGCGACATGTGAACGGAGGAGGAAGCAGCAGCCCCTGGACGATCTACCAGACGCTGCGGAATCGACAACCAGCCCCCTTCGGCTCATTCATCCGTCTCGGCGGCGCGACCATGCTGAGCTGCTCCCCTGAACGGTTCCTCCGGCATGATAGCAACGGGCTGTGCTCCATGCGACCTATGAAGGGTACCGTCCGCAAGTCAGAGGCCGTTTCGACGCTAGCGCAGGCTGAGAAGATTCTCCACGTTCCCAAGGAGGTGGCTGAGAACCTCATGATTGTCGATCTCGTTCGACACGATCTGCACGGTGTCTGCGGTGTCGGCAACGTCACCGTTCCTGATTTGATGAAGGTGGAGGAGTATGCGACCGTGTTCCAGATGATCACCGTTGTCAACGGCCAACTTCCTCGTCAAGGTCACAAGACGGACGGCGCTCGGCGCGGCAGCTTGACTTCCCACTGCCCATATACGGGTCTTGATGCGTTGGCTGCGGCTCTACCCCCTGGAAGCATGACGGGAGCGCCCAAGAAGCGCAGCTGCGAGATTTTGCAGGTAATCGAAGGTCACCAGGAGCGAAGCCTATACTCTGGAGTTGTTGGATACATGGACGTCACGGGTGCTGGAGACTGGAGCGTAACCATCCGCACCATGTTTCGCTGGGACGACGAAGAAGCTCCCCCCGAAGAGGAGGAGACGGAGCCGAGAGAGGTCTGGAGGATTGGAGCTGGTGGCGCGGTGACGATCCTCAGCACGCCTGAAGGAGAGAGGGACGAGATGTTTACCAAGCTCGCTGGTCCTCTCGGTGTATTCCGAGACGCGGCCTAGATTGTTGGAGGTCATTTGGGATTTACCCCTGAATCAAGGGGAGGAGGGCTTTTGATATTGGGCATTGACTTTGGACATGATACCTCAACGTACGCATCGTCGGAGTTTTTTTATGGGATTCGGATTTCAACAGCATTAGACAAAGAGACGACGCAAGCAACGGGACAAGGGATAGGCAACGGGAACAAGTAAGAGTAAAAAAAGAGACATATATATATCATGGTAACAAGAGCGTCTACCATTGATGATAAACTAGAAACCACCACCTCCATTTGTCATCGCCCCGAGACCTAGAATTTCACCCATCAATCATGGATAATCTTGACACTGACGTTGTAAGAACCCGCTGAATGCCAAAAACACAAAACAAGGTCATCTTCTCTCTTCCTTTGATCATACACGCCATTGCACAGGCGATTATCCTCCTCTTCTTATCCTACCACGCTTTGCTTCTGAAGCTGAGGGCGTCAAATCATGTTCTTTTTTTGCGCCTCCTTGGAGTTTGCGCGCGCATCTAAAAGTCTTGCTCCTCGTGGAAGAACATGCCGAAGCTGATGATGGTGCCGTAGATGAGTAGGCCTCCGACTACGGACATGATCATGGCTTGAATCTCGATGAGGCCAGAGTGCGCGAGGACAACGGGTAGGGCTGTAGATGGTTAGCAATCAACGAAACACCTCTTATTGCTGACAGGCGCAGCATCTCGACATACCAATTCCCATCACCACAAAGAAACCCGTAAAGAAGCGTCCGAGATCTTGAACAGCGGCGCCGGAGCTCTCGACAAAGTCGTCCGGGTTGGCGCAGTGGCCGCAGATCCAGTTGGGGATGGGAGCGATGACATAGGTGGCGACGACGAAGAGAGGGTAGTAGACCTTCCAGAGGGCGCAGGAGAGGATTACGAGGAGGAACCCGACGGCGAGGACGAAGGAGAGGGCGATGATGGTCTTGAGGCCGGCGGTCGGCATCTTGGGCGATGGAGGGGGTTGTTGTTGGAGATGTTGGTTTCGGCGATGTCGGCGAGCTTCCCCGCGGGGGGAGAGGAGGAAGAAGCAGTCGAAGCGAGGGGGTGAGAACAGGTTTGTTTATACCTTGGGTTAAGAGATTATCCGCACGCGACACGAGAGAGAGAGACGTTGGCGGGGGGAGAGTTGCGCGGCTGGACAAGGCGGATTCCAAAGAATGGGTGATGCTATCGCAGCTGTCAAGTAAAGTCGACAGGTACGTACTCGGCACGCGCCAGGTGACGCACCTAAACCACCTTGAGCCGCGGCGAGTGGGCGGCTGGGGTGCGTCAGCGCCGGAGAAACTATTTTCCCGGGGAGCCAAGTCTCGTCTCAAGTGGGAAAGCGGTGAAGATGCATCCCCTGGTCAGCAGAGTCAAGGATTGGAGCGCGGCAGGAGCAAGTGGGTCCTTCCCCGTCGAGGACCAGAAAAAAAAGATTGAGGTCGGTTTTTTTTTCTATCAAGGCCCCGCTGTCCAATCTTTTGCTTCCACTACATCTTCTCATCTCTTCTTATAGAGAACGAACAGCTCGATATATCGACGGGTACGAGACCGGATTGCACGTCTGTGCTGCAAAGACCTTTAGTCGGAACGTCCTCGGGTCTTGAGGACCTGCAAACGCATCGCTACAATGGCCTCCGACGAGATTATCTGGCAGATCATCAACCAGCAGTTCTGCTCCTTCAAGCTAAAGTATGGACACCTGGTCTCTCATTGAGGCTCTCCTGAACACCAGGAGTGGAAGCGCCATCATACTGACCTTGTACAGAACCGAAAAGAAGCAAAACTTCTGCCGCAACGAGCACAACGTCACCGGCCTCTGCAACCGCCAGTCATGCCCTCTCGCAAACTCGCGCTACGCCACTGTGCGCCAGCACCCTACCAAGCAGACCCTGTACCTCTACATGAAGACGATTGAGCGTGCGCACTTGCCCTCCAAGATGTGGGAGCGCATCAAGCTGTCCAACAACTACAACAAGGCTCTCGAGCAGATCGACCAGCGCCTCATCTACTGGCCCAAGTTTCTCATCCACAAGTGCAAGCAGCGCCTCACCCGCCTGACGCAGGTGCAGATCCGCATGCGACGCATCGCCGCCGAGGAGGAGCGCCTGGGTGAGAAGCTCGTGCCCAAGCTGGCACCCAAGGTCAAGCACCGTGAACAGGCCCGAGAGCGCAAGGCCGAGGCGGCTGCCAAGCTGGAGCGCACCATTGAGCGCGAGCTGGTTGAGCGTCTGCGACAGGGTGCCTACGGTGACCAGCCTCTCAACGTCAGCGAGGACATCTGGAAGAAGGTCCTCAACGCCATGGAGCGAGATGGCCAGGGTCAGCGTGATAAGGACATGGACAAGGGTCTCACCGAGAATGGTGAGGAGGCCGAGTGGAGCAGCGAGGAGGAGGAGGACAACCTCGAGAACCAGGTCGAGTACGTTTCAGATCTCGATGAGAGTGAGGAGGAGCTCGCCGACCTCGAGGACTGGCTCGGCAGCGACGACGATGATGAGGAAGAGGAAGATGACGACGACGACGACAGCGAAGAGTCCGAGACAGAAAAGGCCGGCAACAAGCGGAAGCGCGGAAGGGCCATCAAGATGAAGAACAAGCGGCCCAAGCAGGAGGAGAAGGAGAAGCTCACCCTTACCAACGAGCTGGCGTGGTGATAGGGAGCGTCACCGTCATATCCGAAAAGTGAAGCCTCGGCGTTTGAGGAGTTTGCGTTTCTAAAAGAAAAAGGGCGAGGAAGAGTTGACTATTTTTACTTTGTTATTCTCCTCATGGGATATACATGATTTTTTTACTGCTGAGCTGGGATAATTAGGTCAGGCCAGCATTCAAATACCAAACAGATTGCCTTTTGACTTGCATCTTTTCTTTCATATGCTGTGATGTGAAGTCCTATTGAGGCTGATTTTCTTAGTCAAGGACTGTCAGTCCTACCCTACACAACACCCCTGTCATTCCCGCCGTAGTGCATTTTAGCTCAGGCAGCTATGAAACCCAGCCCACTCAGCAGCTCCCCTCCCCTGTAAACGTCACCGGCTCACCGTCCCTCTATTCATCTCTCCCCTCTTTAAACCTCCAAGCGCAGTCCCTTTCAACCATCCACAAATTCGTCTCCTTCTACGACACTCAAACTACAGCAGCTGGCTGCAGATTCAACACACCGCGCCAGAGAGGTAACGTCAACATCAATCATAAGCCCAACGGCCCGATCCAGCCGCTGGGCATCGAGACGACCTGCCCCTTGACTTGCCCTCACGAGACCGATACGAACCCTCATAGCCCGCAGAAATGGCCTCTTGGTACTCCAACCTCGTCCAAAAGACGTCGTCCCAGATCTCGTCCCTCCGCCAGAACCTCCTTTCAGGCGACGCCGACGGCGACACCGAAGACGACACACACGTCTGCCGCGTCCTCCGCGGCTACTACGCCGAGAAGGGCCGTCCCCTCCCCGCATGGCTTCCCCCGGACCCCAAGGCTCCCCAGCAGCAGCCGCAGCCCATGGTCGTTAGCAACCCGGCGGGCGCGGGCGCGAGGTACGGAGGTCTAGGTCCCGCACCGCAGCCCGCCGGCGGACTGAGCAGCCTGTGGGATAACGGTCCCGCGCAGCAGCAGCAGCAGGCACCGCAGAGTCTGAGAGCTGGAGGTGGGAGGACGCCCGCTGCGTTGCAGCCAGGAGGAGGGGATATACAGCGCAGGCCGCTACCGGGTCAGAGGGGTGCGAGCTACCAGCAGACCGCGGGGAGACCAGAGGTTGCGAGCGTGCCGCCCGCTGGTGCCGCTGGGGGTGGATCTGCGCAGGAGAGGTTGCGGCAGAGACTCTGGGGAGGATCGAGGACGACGAGTCCTTCTTCGCAGACTGGGAATCAGGGACCGTTCCAGCCTCCTGCTGCTGGAGGAGGAGGTGGTGGAGGTGGGGGAAGCTATGAGGATCGGTTTGCGCCGGGTGGAATGTATGATCAAGGGGGAAGTGGTGGCGGTGGAGGAGGAGGAGGAGGGGCAGCGTATACAGGTGCGAATGCGCCGTGGTCGGATGGTGGGAATGACTTTGGCGGTGGGAGGTCTGGAGGTATGAGGAGAGGAGGATTACCAAGTGGACCGAGAGGGTACAGATGAAGGGTCAAAGGGAGGAGAGGAGCGAGGGGACGCATCCGTGTTGTGTTATCCAGTTGGATAGCTGAGATGTGCGTCTCTGTTTTTTCACAGCATAGAATGGCGTCAAGCCTGGTAATAATGGAGTTTATCTTTCTTCAAGTGACTCTACGTTACGATACTGATAACGAGCCAAGATAAAAGGCTATTCGTATTCATATCCCGAGTAGTAGAGGGCAATAAAGGCAGCCCTATCGACGACTATATCCTCAACTCCACGCAACGGAACCAAAAAGTGCAGACCCAACGCCGTTATTAAAACACAGAGTCGACCCTGAATCAGACTCTTTCATCTCTGACCGGCCCCTTATTTTGCCGGCATCCCATCTCCTTTCTGTGCCACCGTCTTCCTGGGGAGTACTTCCACGTTCTTGCTCAGCAGCTTGCGTAGCTCAGGGGTAATGACCTTTTGCTGCGGTGCAGGCGACGCGGGCTCAGGGGCCTTGCCTTTACCGGGTGACCTGGCATCTGTTGATGGACCAGAATTTGTTGTGGTCGAAGAGGTTGATGAATCCTGCTGGATGACACGAGGCGCAGGAAAGTTGCCCTTCTTGTCAATCGCCTCAACAAGTCTCTGAAACCTCTTGAACAAGGCCTCTGCGCGGATAAGAGTCGACTCAAGGTCGATTGTGTTGGAGAGTTCATTGACTAAAGACGAGACGTCAGTTTCTATCTCAATACTCAGCATAGGGAAACGTGACATACCGTACTTGAGCACCTCGTCAAAGTGCTTCAGGTGCTCCATGATGACATCACGATGCCTCTCCAAGATGGCCAGCGCCACAAACAGATGGAAGTTGGCGCTCAAGTAATCCGTCCACAAGCCCTCCCACAACCGTAGCACATCTAGCCAGGCAAACTCGCGCTTGTACCAGACCAGGATCATGCGGAAGAAGAAGAAAAAGTTGGTGCTGTCGGCGCTCTGCAAGTGGTTCCAGAGCGTTGGGTCCATGAACTGAACGAGCTGATCCAGTGTCAATAGCTGGCTGCGCATGCCAGACTGGTCTCGCAGGAAATTCCGTTCCATGCGCTCCATGAACTTTTGGAAGCCCCAAAAGGCAACGGCATCGTCCTGGATTACGGCATAGATGGGTGCCAGAAGATCCGACATACCCTGGACGTATCCAAGATCCTTGTTGTACTCGTTGTAAGTGAGCAGCATCTCCTTCATCTGTTCGAGATGAACGTTGGTGCCGACTTCGGCAAAAGGCGATGACGGGTCAGGATGGGGAATATCCTCACCCATAAAGATGGGCACATTGCGGTCTGTTCGATGAACATCCTTTTCTGTGGAAAAAATGTAAGTATAATCACTAGGGGAGAAGGGTTGAGAGATGGGGAGCAACTTACCAATCCGCCCCTTTTGCTCGCGCCACCACTCGCCCGTCTCTCCTTCGCCTCCATCACCATCTAGCCTCTCCCACCATGAGAGCTTGAGCTTGTAGTACTGATCTCGAAGAGAGGCGATCTGAGCCTTCCTCTCATCAGAGGTACTGTACCACTCATAAACCCCCAGCAAGAAGAGCCAAGCTTCCTTTCGAACGCCATCCTCGGCATCCAGACCTCCATGGAAGATGCGCTCCTTTACCTCATCGATCGTAATGGACAGTCGGCCTGTCTGAGGGTCAAAGAAGGTGTTCCACTCCTTCATGGTGACTGTTTTCCGGCGTTCCTCAAGCGATAAGCTGCTCGCACCCTCCAGCAACTCAAATTCGCCAACATCCGTATCCTCGAGCTCCATGACATCGTGGGCAGACCATATCCTTTGTCTCCGGTCCCGGTCACTCTGTTCCTGAATTCCCATGGCCCAACGAGCCAAGTAGATTCTAGCGCTGTCAAACTCATCCTGGAGGGTCTGAACTTCAGGGTTCTTGAGCAGCCGCCTGACCTGTGGCGGCAAGTTCGGGTTGTCGACGAAATCTTGGGCTGCCCTTCGCGTGAACGTGGTGACTTTACTAAACTTCTCCATAATGTTCCATCCAGTCTCTTTCACAAACTTGACGAACGGATCCATCTGTGCGTCTCGGTTTGATGGGCCCCCAGGACCACGGTGTTGCATCCCAAAGCTATCCTGGCGACCGATTTGCGTGGCGCTCGAAGTGAGCTTGGAACCAAAGGCTTCACTATCCTCCTTTGAAGGTTCAACCAAGTAGATGTTGGGCTCAGCACCGGAGCGCTCAATCTTGACGTAGCGACGTAGCCACCGGACAACCTCATCGCCACCCCAGAACATCTGGCCATTCTCGCCAAAGGGATCAAACGTATCCCGGGCGAGCTTCTTCTTTTGGAGGATGGTGCTCTGACACTCATTGTCGTGGAAGAACAAGGCAGGAAAGCTGTCGCCCGCGCGGGAATTGATGATGACGGAGCCATACCACCATCCGAGGCTCGGAGGCCGAACGAGAAGCGAATAGATGGCGCTCACGGGAATCGCAAAGGCATACCCGCCAACAGATCCGACGTGGCTTGTGACGGTCGGGGGAGGAGGCACAAGGTACGACTGCTTCGGGGGTGAGTCGCCGTCGCACAGATCGACCTTGACGTAGATGCTGGCCGAATCGCCGAGCGACGACTCGGGGACCCAGGCGAGGAGCAGATCGGACGAGGCGATGGAATTCGTTTCGTAGGATGAGGATGAGGAGGGGCGCTCGCCGCGATGATGGCCTCGCTGTTGAAGAAGGGCGATGTAGCCGGGAATGTTATCCTTTGCGGATGGAGTCGGATGCACGTAAACCTGTCGTGGTCAGTCTTGCAGGGCTCGGATGAGCGCAACAACTCGTTGCGCCAGGACCAGCGTCTCATACCTTGCTCTTAGAGAATAGCAGCTTCACGCCTCTGCCAGTCTCAGCGTGGGTGATGGTGTTGTATTCGCCCTCTTCGTCATCGCTCAAGGCATAGAAGCTATTGGACGGTGACGCAGATCGCGGCGGGGCATCAGCCGCCTGAGAGTCCTGCTGCGACATGATGCTAGGTGAGCTCGCTGTGCTCTTCTCTCAAGTAAACACAGAGCGAGAGGAGGAAATTCCAAGATGAGCCTTCAAAGCGAAGGCCACCTGTAAAGTAAAATACAAGGTTGAAAGGTGACGACAAGTTTCTGGTGTGGCATGTGAGCGAAGCAAATGGACCCAAGGCATGAGCGACGAGAACTCTCGCTCCTTCCAAAATAGATGACGGATGACGACGTGCCCCGCCACGCGGGACGTATGGCGGGGCTTGTCTGTTAGCAGAGTACCTGAAGCGCCTGCTGTGGCACAGCGCTCAACAGTGGGGAGACAGGTATTTGGGCGCCTGGAAGCTAGCAGGGGTCATGTGGCTGATAGTGAGGCGGTCTTTAGCCTGAGGGAGGGAGCTGATGTACCACCGCGGTGGTTATTGGTGGGGAGAGACATTGGGGAAGCGAGCGTCGTCACGCGGCGTAAGGAAGAGGCGTGAATGGCTTCATCGACCACGTATGGGGATACGTATGCTTCCACGTCAACGCGACTGAGCTGTCTATGCTTACTGAGTGGTTTATCTAGACTGGGTTCTTTTGGCGAGGAACTAGTATTAGTTGTATGGTTGCCTAGGCTAGCTCGAGAATTATCGGATGGAGTTGTGCAGATTGGGAACCTGAGAGTCTAACTGAAAAATGCATGGCCCTATAGTGACAAGTTAATTCACAACCAACTGTTTCTTTCACGTCGCCCTAGTTGTTGGTTAGTTCCAATAGCCCTTGTCAAACGTTTCCTATCAGCCCTGCCAGGCTGTTAATAGCCTATTTCGATCGACTGTGAAAGCTGACAACTCCACATTTCGTCCAGACGTCACTAGAACCCAGAGTCAAGAAGTGAACTTGTCCCTCGTGGGGCTATTATTATTCGTGTATACTAGGATACTAGTTATGCTCAATAAGTCATGTGGTATGTAAACATGTTCGCCGTGAGCTCGTCTACCACCCATCTACGACGTTGCAGGAATTATTGACAGACTCCGAATATTTGATACGCCGTTGTCGCCGAGCAAGGCCTTTTCGCCATTCCCGAGGCGTCCTTGCGCTTCTTGAACTCCGTGCGTAGTAAAACAGGACTCGCTCCGGAGCCCGATGTGAAAGGGAATCAAGTATGCACAGCACAACTCTCTGAACCTTGAAAACCAATGTGAAGCGGCTTCTTTTTAAAACAGGAAATGGTCTCTTTCTTGATTTGATTCTTCAAAGCTCAAACATCCTGGGCCAGCAGACCCGTTTGGGACTCGGACTCAACAGCCGTTTCGGGGTCGGTGCAGTTGACGGGCTTGTGGATTCGGAGATACCAAAGAAAGTAGTCCTCGAGGATGCAAAAGTTGAGGAGGAAGCTGTTGGAGTTCCAGGCGATTCCGCAGACAATGGCGCCAGCTACGGCATCGAGGATGAAGTGGTTGGCGGTTGCGACGATGGCAGTCAGAATCAGGGTGGGATATGACATGCCCATGACGACAATGGCGATCCTCTTCCACGAGGTGGGACGGAGACCAGTGACGGGGATGGTGGCGATGGTGAGACCGACGAGAAGCGAGTAACCGAAATGCAGCGAGGGCATAGCAGCTGATCAATGTTAGTAACCCGTTTGAAGCCATGAGATAAGTCAGAAGACTCGTAACCTACCATATTGGTTGCAGAATCTGTTGGTGGTCCATACGCTGCTCTCACCAGTGCCACTGTGAACCGAGTCGACGAAACCGAAGCTCTTAGCCTCAGCAGCATCAGGCCCCTTGTAGTCAGGATCGCTCAGCAGACGAGGAGGCATGCAAGGCCAGCTGGTAAAGATGATGAAGGCAAGAAGGTTGCACATGGCCATGGTACGTCGACGGGCCTCGTAGAGGGCAGGACCAGCTGCAACATTGTCGGCGCGGAGACTGACACGGCGCTTGCGAGTGGTGGTGAAATAGTAGAGCATGATCAGGAAGAAGATGGTGCCGGGGATATGGATGAAAGAGTAGAGACGGTTGATCCAGTGCAGGATAGCAGGACGGGCGAGGAACCACTTCTGGATATCCACCTCCCAGAATATGTGTAGACTTTGCTCGATGTGGATGAGCTGCAGGGCGTGCTTTCGGGCGACATTGACGGTTCCCTCGACGAGTGTCAAGGCTGTGATGGCGCGACCAACCTGGTACACGAAGTAGATGAGGAACCAGTACCAAGCCTCGGCGAGGAAGGGAAACTTTCGCAGGACACGGCTCAGCAGACGGTCCTCAAAGACGTGTGTATTCGGCGTCGACACGATGCGCTTGAAGCCAAAGACCTGGAACTTGCGGCGGCGAAGCGTGGGTTGCTCGTCGGGATCGATACTGGGAGAGCGCGAACCGCTCCAGCCGCTCATGAGACTGTCGGTTGAGTCCCTCTTCTGCAAGTCATCGGAGCGCTTGTGGCCGGCGTCCTTTTGCCAGCTCGACTTTGAGAGCCTAAACTTGTAGTCCTTGTTGCGATTGAAGTAGGCGCCCCCGAACAGGAGGGTTACCACTACGAGTGGCTCGAGGAACGAACCGACTCCCATGGTGGCGGGGGATGATAGTACGGTTGTGGGAGAACGTCGAGGTTGGGATCGGGGATGGACGGACGGCTTATACGATGTGGTGACGAGGGACGATTCGATTCAAGACTATAACACCTTGGACAAGGCCGATATGTCGCGAAAGGGAATGGAATAGAACAAGGGAGAGAAAGAGACGATTAGAGATAGAATGGGGGAATTATTACAGATATGGGTGTCATACACACAGCAGCAAGCAAAACAAGCTGGCCCGCCGGCGGGTTTTGATAGCGGAGAATCAAGAGCTGTAGAAGGGGGACAAGGAAGAGACTGTCCGGGGTGAAACCAGGGCAAGTGGGTCACAAGTTCAGTCCTTTGAAAGATCATTAAGCATAGGAGATGAATGGGGGGAGACATGTCAGTCTTGTCCGGGTGTCTCGGCCTTGGAGGTACTTGGCGCAAGGTTGGATCATCTACAACAAGCATGGCACACGACCACTTACACCACTCGGTACTATCCCTGTCCAGGCAAGGAACATGCATAAAGCTAGGGAACAAGCCGGGGTGGGGGTGGTTAAGCTCCGGTACCCTATCAGATGAGGCGCTACAGGGGACGTGATCACTGCGCTTTCAGCGCTCTTGGCTGCAGATGTTGGGTTGGGCTGCAAGCGGCGGCATCATGGACTTTTTGGCGGTGACTAGAAACAGTAAGAGGAACAGGACTTCTACCGCTTCATTGCTTCTGTTCTATTCCCTGCCCGCAATGGGAAAGCACCCTTGTTTCGGCCCCGAAGCCAAAAACGACGGTGACGTCGACATGAACCTGATATGGTGTTGTCTCCATCATTATCATCTGACGATGCAACAACCGTGCCTAGGCATAAGGACAACGCGGGGGGGGGATACATTATCCTGTGACAGCTCTCCTCTCTCCCTTGACAAGGCCCAGCCCCCAACTGCATGAGATGATATTATCGCGACCCGCTATATCAGTTCCGCGACTGCCGATTGATACAACATAGCTGCCTCGGTCAGCGGGGTCGCGGACTTGATGTCACCCCGGGGAACCATCAGGCCCCGACCCCCGATCTCCGGGCCTTCCGGGAAGTCATGGGAAGCCCACAAAATGGTCCCTGACAAGAAGATAAAGAAAAAAAGAAGCTTTGCAAAGGTACTTGTCCGCGTGCTCGGCGTATATAAAACGCCGATCAAACGGAATTTTCCATGTGGATTTTTCATCGAGATGCTTGGATTGTATCTCCAGTTTTGCTTTCGTATATCCAGAGCGTAATTACCGTCTACCCCGTTGCATGCCAGCCTTGTCTGAGATTGTTCGGTCATACCACATCTCTTCCTTTTATTGCCGAGACCATCCATCACCAATGGCATCAGATTGCTAGAGGCATTGCATGTAAGCTGAGTTATCACCATCACCGCCTCTTGGCGGACCATGACGGAGGGATGCGTTGTCACGCTACAGCACTCCTGCTCCCCGACCACTACGACCTTGGGGGAGGGTAGGATCACCATGCATTTTCAGTAAAAGTGATCGACGTCATATCGCTGTCGGAGCCATCTAAACTGCCGCGGGCTAGACGTTGTGCTAGCGGTTCCGAGACCCGAGGAGGATTTTTGTCTAAGCGCTGCCGTTTGCAGAGAGTCGGGGTTTATAAGCGGTGCGGACGGAGAAAGGGTCAAACACGAGAGTGAGAAAAGACTCCGCAATCATGCAATAACAATAAACTTTACTATTCCCATGTTTCATTTTTGTTACTGTTCCTTGACGTTACAGTCGCTATTTGCCATGCACCCACATTTCACCCAAAACCCTCACCCAGAAAGCATATTCAAGTTCAAATATAGTTTTTGCTATGCTACGCAAGCCTATTCTGATCTGCAACTCAAGCCTGCTTCCTTAGTGCCGTCTTCTGGGTCGCGTGGGATTATTCTCCGAATAAGCTAAACGCCCAACTCGTGGTACGGCTTGGTCTTGTCTACGAACCGTAGATCAGTAGAAACACACATCCAGCCCCTGGGAGACCTATTTTTTGCACCAGCTGGAATCGTGTATGGGGTACGAAATACCACGTCGCCATCTTCGTATGCACCCTGTGATTTGTTGGCTGAGTGTTGAGATGGCGAGGTGCGACAACGACCCATGCGCGGGACCATTGATGGTTGAATCTCGATGTCTTCTTACCGAGCCACCCCCCTTCCATCTTATTAAACGGCGACACGCTCTCTTCGCCAGAAATGCCAGAATTCGTCTTGGAAAAGCCCTCCTCATATTTGACACCAATCTCATGTACCCCATCAAGATATATGAGCCCGCCGCCCTCGACTTTAACATGGCATCCATGCCGTGACACTCGAAGGAGGACCAGCCCTGAGAAAGATCTGATCATTATGCACAGACGCACTCGTAACTGTACACGTGTATTGGAAGCCACGGTCAAACAGCATAGGAAAAAAGGAGGTGCCGTGGGGACAAACATGACTGTTCGCGGGTGCCCCGAGCGTAGCAATCACGGGAGGGTAAAGGTGTTTTCTCGCATCTTACATTTGATGCCCAAGACTTGCCATGCTCATGACTTGACATTGCTATACATGTTATGATATGCTCCCAGGTAAGCTCTGTTGATGTGACAGAAATCCAAAGAATGTATACAGCCTGTCAATCTTGACGAAACAACTGCTTCAACGCCGGGGAGTGCCTTTGTCTCACCCCTTTTCCTCCAACGCCGATCCAATGTAGTCTATACACAGCGCAAGCCTGATTTCCCAAATAAAAGTAGCAATACCAATGGCCTCAACGCCTCCTGAGACAATCTCTCAGCTATACATTTCGTCATCCTCCACCATACGTCCAAGAATCAGGCTCTGAATCACAAGTTCATCATCCAGAACTCGCATGTTTCCGACCTTTAGCGGAACTTGCGATGACTTTCTGCGTTTCTTGCTACCCACCACTTCCGTAAGCCCTAGGACCGCCTCGACTGATCCTGTGCCCTTATCGATATATAGCCAGTCGAACGGGTTCCCTGCCTTTTCGTGCTCTTGCAACACATCGCGAGCCTGTTGTGTCGAAAAGACACGCGAGATGGACGGGCCCAGTACTGTCGCCAAGAATATGTAAGGCTCTTTGGCATCGTTGCGAGACTTCTTCGAGTCTATCACCACAAGCACCCGTTGTCCGTCGAGAAGACGTGGACGCTGGTCAATGACATCGGCGAGTTTTGCATCAACGGCAGAGTATGATGCCAGAGTTCTCGACCGGATCGCATTTCCAAGGACGGCGGATGCTCCCGCACAAAGCATATAAGGCTCCCAGTCCACGATCGCTCCTTTGTTCAGACAAGCCGTGATCCACTGATGAGCCAAGCAGGGGAGCCCCAGTGCCAAAGCTTGCATGTACTTGGCCTTGCGCGAGTGACTGTCTGCGATGAGTGCTGTAAAACCGCTCTCACATCCTGCCTTGGTGAGCTTCAACGGGTCCTCCTCATCGATCACGAGGCTGCTGGTGTTCATGATGGACGAGCGCTCAAACATGTCTTGGAAACCTTCCGCGAGGATTGTTCCGCCCGCCTGCGTGATCTTTGCCTCCAGCTTGGTTCGTTCCTGTTGTTTGACCTGGTTCTGAAAAGAGATGGCAAATACCATACCTTCGAACAGCTTACAAGTCCGATGTACTGGAGCCAGGCTTTGCCTGAAAGATCTGCTAGATTTCGTGTGTATCAGGCTCTTTTCCAAGACACTTGCAGCCGGCGAGTGATGTAACTCATCAGTAGACTCCGAGTCGAGACGTGGAAGTCGCTTGGCCATCCTTGTCGCTCTTGTTGCCGCCGGAGGCGACTCTGACTTGGTTTCTGCCCTTGGCCCCCGCTTGCGCAAGCCTCGACCGCCGACTGGTGATGGAAGATTCACCGACTCTGCCCGCTGAGAGCTGGGTGAGTCTTGGGTTCCAGGCGTTGTCTTGGCCGACGGATCTGGTGTCGTCGAGAGAATGCTCAAGCTCGAAGACGTTGGCAGCACCTGGGCAATGGGGTGATTAGCCACAGGGGTCACAGGACTCGCCTCGCTTCGACGTGAGCGTGTGGTCATTGGCGGCGGTAGATCTGCGTAAACGTTTCGAGGCGTCCTCTTAGACCGTGGTCCTTTCTTCACTACACCCTCATCGGGTGTCCCCTTTCGTGCCACCAGTCCATGGCCATCCCCGCGCTCAGTAGTCGTCATAGCCTCGGGCTTCCGTGGAGGTGACGACAAGGACATTGGCTTTGCTGCCGTCTCTGCAACTAAGGCGTCCGAATTTGAAGAGCTCACGAATGGAGTTTTGTGGCTTTGCCGTAATGAGCGGCCATATGTTCTCACATTTCTTCTTCGTACTGGCGGCAGAGACGACGGCTCCGAGTCTCCATGCACTGCCCCTGGACCATCCTCATCGTCGATAATGAGCTTGGGCAACTCGGGCTCAGAAGGTAGCGGGTCTTCAGGTGGCGCAGTAGGTGGAAGAGACGACTCGGTGGGCGGAAGAGAAGGCGCTGGACTGGTAGCAGGTATCATATCCTCCTCCTCCGTAACCTTCTGTGTATCCACCATAGCCAGATCTCCATCCCCATCAACCTGCTCTTTTTCAGGGGCACTGTTTCCAGGAGTAGCCTTGGTTGAGGAAATAGGTGCCGTCTCGTTCGACGCAACAAGCCCCTTTTGTGAGTCATCGACAAGAGTAGGTAGCTCTTGTGTCTTCGCGTCTTCCGTCTTTTCTTGTGGCTGTTCGAGGATCGGGACGGACAAGGCGGCTGATATCCTTCTCCTCTTCCTTGATGGCTGCTCTACAGATTCACGATTAGCCATGGGTATGAAGCTCACCCGCCCCATCTCCTCGGCAGCCTTGGCCCGTTTCCGCTCAATCTTCTTCTTTCGTTCCATTCGTCGGATGGGATCGTCAGGGTCACTATCAGAGTCCATAGATGAGACCGCAGCCCCCGGGCTCGATTTCCTCTCTTGTGACTTTTTCATCGGTTCGTAGTGCGTCATTGGCCCGGTGTTTCCAGATGATCTGGGCCGTTGCGCCCGTGGCGTAGGATCCGAGGATGGGGGAGACTCGGGGATCATGTCACCACCTGTCGATCGACTGTTGAGAGGTGTTTCTGCCCCTCTTAGATCTCCATCTTCTTCTTGTAATGATGTTTCGGGGATATCATCAAGGCGTTGCGGACTCGAGGTACGAATATCGGTTGGGGAAGAAACATTGGCTCGGTTCTTTAACGGCGATGTCTCTATAATGTTGGGGGATATCGAGTTGAATAGGTTCGGTGAAGGGCGTGAGGACGTCGGGCTGATCCTTTTGATGGCCGACGAGAACTGCGTCTGACCAAACAGCTGGCTTCCAGCCAGAGGGGCATTTATAGTCGGCCTCGCACCAAACGGGTTCTTGGGGACGGCCGGGGTCTCGAAGGCGCCACCAAGGGGTCGACATGGCGTTTGGCCCGCGTTCAGCTGCGATGTCTGGTCAGGGTGCCTCCAGTCGCCTCTAGTATTCTCAAAACCTGCATCCTCGGAGACCTGAGACGAGGGTCGGTTGAGTTCGCTCAAGGCAAAGTTGACTGCTCCTGTGTCGTCATCCTGAAGAGTTTGGGGTTCGTGAGATCCAGAGTGTGTATCATCGTTGACTGGGCTAGAGGGCACGACATCGCAGTATTCACTGTAGTCGCGGTCGTTGTTGACCTGTGTCGGGGTCTGTTGAGAAAAGTCCATCTTGCGCAACAACGCGGCAGCTGCAGCGCTGGTGGGTGGCTTGACGCTCTGAATCAAAGGTTCAGGTGCATCGCGTTGCACTGATTGCGGTCGCACGCTTTCATGTCGCGCGGAGGGGTTTTCGGCGACGTTGTGGTGACTAAGGTTGCATGGTCGTTGTGAATCGAGGCTCTCGTTGCTTGTCAAGTCGACGCGATCCTCCGAGTCCTCTTCATCGCCATTTAAGTCGTTTGGCTCAGGACATTCACCTTGCTTTTGCGAGTGTCAGTGCCACCCCGGTCAATTCCCAGTGCGACGGAACACAAACCTCGACAGTGGATCCTGCTGGACGCGCCTTTGTTGGTAACGCGTCGCGGGGAGCATGGGCCTCTGGACTCGCAATTGTAGCGACTGGAGTATCGGACGACGGTATCAAGGCTTCGCTTGTCGGCGATTGGATCTCCTTGACGGTCGTCATTCGAGTCCTCGAAAATGAGACCCTTGATGGCGGGTTGCTGAGCTGTATCAGAGGGTGCAAGTGTTAGTGGCCTGCCGCACTAGTCGCGAACCCCAGTGCAAGGGTTGTAGTGCTGCACTGGCTACGTACCGCTCCCACGCCAAATTCTGCCCTGTAGGCCTCGAGGATGGCCTGGCTGTCCTGCGACTCGTTGCTGCCTGCGTGAGCGAGCATCTTGGGGTGTGTCATTGTCGTGAGGGAGAAATCATTTGAGCGATGTTTAAGCTGACGACGGCACTTCTGTTGCGAATGAAAGGAAGAAGTGCGCGACCGGCTAAATTGATGAATCTGATCGCCCCGAACAGGAACAAAGGAACCGCAAGCGTCAGGTCATCGCGCCGTTGACGCGGGATCACGTGATCTCACTTACAAGATCGCTTTTGGGTCCATCCACCCAGGTCTGCCACTAGCATCAAGGTCCAAGTCATTCCTAAGGGACTGTTCCCACGTGGCTAAGTCCTGGTGTTGGAGCTGGGCAGCCAGTATAGTAGACACTTTGGAGAGCAAGGATCCAGTTCCTCGAGGCCCGACTTTACTCGATTGTGTCGTTACGCCTGGGTCCGGAGAGGCACAGAAGCCTAATAACTCAACCAAGCCGGTGTACATGAGAATACCGGCACTGATAAAGTCAAAAACACCAATGAAGAGGAGCTGGACTATGGCACTTGCAGGCTTGGTAGTGATGCCAACTGCTATAGCAAGCGGTGATGATAGACCGAATACGACGGTGAGCAGGTATGGCCACCAAGGGCTAGATGCAGGCCAACTGGCAATGGCCGGACGGGATCCTAGACCGAGTCCCTCGAGGAACTGGTGGAACGTGTAAAAAAATGGTGAATGACAAGCCCGCTTGTAGTTGACCAGACTAGTCCGATAAATATATAATGGAAGACAACTCCAAATTCCAATATGAGTATGGCTGTCAACTCACCTGAGAGGCTGACAACGAACCTTGATGCTTCACTCGTTGACTGTTGCTCTGGTGGCGACCTAACTGCATGGAATAGCTCTATTTCACGTGTTTTCTCATGAGTAGTGTCGTTTTTTATAGTGATTGGACCGCTGAGGCTGCTCATATCTTTGAAGTGTTGGGTTGTAACGTGCCTCGGCAACAATTCAATGGGATCGAGAGCATCTACCCCAGTTAGCCTGGTGTCTTTGCGTCTGGTTTTGGATGTTGGGACTTTATTACTGACGCGCTGTAAAACACCTCAGAACAAACGCAGCCATGAGGTGTTCGCAGCACATACGTGAGGGAACGTCCCTTGAGCTACCATAAAGAGAAAGGCGAACAATAGAACGAAAGTGGAACATGACGACTAGCAAGGAACAACCCCATTTCTACCTTCATTACCTGTTATCTACATTCGGAATATATTTCTAGGCACCTATCGATTAATCCATCTCTTGAACAAAGACTCAAAATCACGGGATGGACTTTGAGAATGATAAAAAACCGGGCATGTCCCCATCGGTTCAGTCTCATCATTTACACTCGCATACAACAACAGCAGCAGCAAACAACACCACCAACTGGCAACTCTCAAAGCACGTCAAGCACACTAGCAAAGATGTCTGGAAAGAATTTCATCACCGTTGAATCCCTGGTCACTTCGTCCCAGGGCGCGAGTAAGGAGAAGGTGTTCGACCTTGCCCACGCAACTCTGGACTCCCTCGAGCGGCCGATTAAGAGACTGTACGATCTGAAGGCCCTGGCCGACAGCTTCCAGCGTAACCCAGAAACTGCGCATGTGGGCCCAGGTCCTGACGTCTTTGTGGAAAATTACGCGGCCCTTGTCGACGACGTGAACGAGCTTGTCGACGAGCCTCTGTTTCATGATGAAGCATTCGAACAGACCCGGCAGTTTGACGATTTTCTCAGAGAGATGACAGAACGCGTCAATGCTGACATGTCACTTCTCGAGGAGTTTGTCGTGTCGGCTCTCGGTGAGCTCCCTGATCAGATTCCCTCAGCACAAGGCCGGTCAAGCGGTAAGATGCACCAGGAACGTGCCAGTTGCTATGGTACTTCTCGGCTGCCGTCGCTGAGGTCTTCATTCGATGAAATGTCACAAGCCGATGTCAAGAAGCTGGCCCAGGGCATTGTGAAAGCCCTTAGGCGTCAACTTGCCAGAGTCAAGGACCTGGCACTGCTCCAAATCGCCCGCGGCCAGGGTAACTTCTATACCTGGGGGTTCCAAGAGCTCTACGGGATCGCAAAAGGCCTGGCTCCCTTGTTCAGGTATGTAAAAATATCTCAGCGTGACAGCCAAACCATCACCAAGTTCATGGCTGGCAATTTGGACCGAGCCGCCGCCAGATTCGAGTGCCAGATGAAGGCTTTAATGATAGCTCACAGCGACATTCAGATGGATAGAGTTCCCACGGAACGGCGCAGCCTGTACGAGGTTCTCCAACGGTGTAACAGATGCCATGATACTGTGTCGCAGCGTCTTGGAGAACGGAATCGCTGGTTAGAGTGGCTCAAGAATCAAGACGATCCAGACACATTCAAGCATTGGGCTGACCGCCTCGATATTGTAGCCATCTCGAAACGCTTGGAAGAACTTAAAAATCTACAGGGAAAAGTTCAGTCTATGGCCGAGCCCGGTGATAAAATCCTAGGAGAGGATTTCTTTATCAATGCCCTCGGGATTCTTTACAGTCTGCTCAAGACTGACGACTGGTCTCTTGAGAAGCTCAACTGGGAACTCAAGAGGCTCCAGAAATAGGCTTAACGGCCGAGATAGTCTCGTCGCTGAATCGGTGAGTGTGTCAAGTAAGTAGCCAGTCAGGTGTTGCAATATAGACAGACATTTGTGGCAAGTTCCTATAATTTACAAATATCAACTGCTGTAATCGAATAATCAAGTTTAATTCATTATATTATCCATATCCAAGAGCCCTTTTACCTGTGTCATATTATTGCTTCCCGTGCTTCTGTCCCTTGAAGCTGGCATGGAGGAGTTCTGCCTATAGGCTCCGTATAGTTTCTAGAGTGATGTGATATTCCTTAATTAATAATGCTTCATATCATGCATGTGCCTTATTACCCCTTAGTTTAATAGCTGCTTAAGGTCGCCCGTTAGGGGTTTGTAAAGAAAGCTTGTATTGCTGTGAACCATTCCGCTGTTTCAACGAGCATACGTCCCAAACAAGTCTCTTCGAATATCCGAGGAGATAATGGAACATCATTGAGGATGCTCAAATCCCTAAAACTTGTCATCAGTATTATTGCAACCAATCTTCGCTTCGTCATCGTAGTCTTGGCTAGCTTCGTGAGGTGCCCGTTAACATCTCACCAGGATTTTGTTTAACATCAATCTTGGAGTAGAATACACAGGTATAGGTACGAATGTGTAACCACGAGTGCTTCGGAACTGAGTGGCTTTGAACGGTCTGGTCTTGTGATGCTATGTTAAAGGCAGTAAGAAAAGGGGGGCACGGTGTTCTTTCGTGAGGTGCTATGAATGAGCTGGTGATTGTTTAATTTAGGAACAATAATGAACTCGTTGTTTGTGAGTCGATAAAGGTATTATATTTTATTTGAGAACATTAAAAGCTACAACCAAGGAAATACGTGATGACCAGCACTTATTCCTTTGAGCAGGCAAATAAAGCATTTGCATTTATTGTCTGAACAAGAGACAAGACTCTACATATACCATACGTTCATGGTATTATAAAAGGAGAGCATTCATCATCTTCATTCATAATGTTTTTACCAGTTGAAATCGCACAAGAATCATACCCAGCTACCACAGTAATCCATAACAACAACCATGAACCCAAATTCAGACACTCACCCACGACCAACGGAGGCGATGGACTGGGACACTTATGTCATTAGTCCCATTGGCCCCTCCCAGTTGCTCGAAACTATACCTATAGATAAATTCCCTTTGATGCAAGCTTCCTACAGATTCAAGAGCAAGGAAAAGGTTCTCGTCCAAGCCTATGACGCTGTCAAAATTCTCGAGCTGCACGTTGCCAAGCTCAAACATTTGGCTTCCATCGCGGATCGCATCAGGGACCATCTTGGACTCGAACCTGATGTTGAAAACGAGGCTATGAAGAAGAGGCACGCGTCGATGATCCTGCAGAATGATCGCTCTCATGACCGTCTCCTATTTGGATACCACACTATGCACAAATTTGATGCTAGATGGTTTGATGGTAGATTCGCCAGCGACTGCAAAGAGATAAACGCCGATACGAAAAGACTCGGTGATTTCATATTTCCTCTAGATGAAAAGCTTTCCGAGGAAGCCAAAGCCGAGGTCGCCACCTCTATGAAGCAAACCATCAAGCATCCAGGATATCCTCGGCATGCTGACGTGCCATCGCTGAAGGCTTCATACGACACCGCTACTGATGCGGAAATCAAGGAAAAGGCTCTCAGCATTATCAAGGCCTTGGAAGGTATTCTTTGTAGAACCAAGGCCGCGGCTCTCCGAGCGCTGCCTCATCTTGTAAGCTGCGACCCTAAGAGGCTCAGGACGGTGGTTCCCAACATGTTGGACAATGGCGGCGACCTGGCCATGTTGCGTAGCTACGTGGGCAAGTCTATGCGCATCACGACCGTCATGGTCAAATCAGTGCTTCAACAGCGAGCCATGTCCGAGTTCATGGTTGACAAGTTTGACCGCGCTGCCGCCAAACTCGCCAATCGCATGGAGGACCAAATCTCAAAGCTTGAACAGCTTGCGGGTATGGACTGTGATGGTTGCTCTTGCAAGGTAGACGAGGGCCAGTCCCAGTCCCAGTCCCAGGATCCGATGGCGATCCGCGAGCAAGGCAACGCAGATATCTCTACTTTATGGGGCTTTATGGACAGAGTCCCGCCCATGGAATCTGCCCTTAGGGAGCAAGGCAAGCCTGGGATCAAGAATGCACTCGAAGGCGTCCCCCACCCGAGTGTTTTCACCTGTCATATTGGCACATTCCAAACCCTAACGTCAATGTTCCATGTAGATATTAAGTACGACAAGGGGGTTCGCATTGACTCGCTGGGTCGAGATTTTGCCGCCAAGGTTCTCGGAGCTGCCCATGCTATGATCAAGGCCGACATGTCGACCATGACGCAACTCCACTCCAGGCTTGAAACGCTGCTTGGTCTGACCCCTGAGGAAGCTGCTGAACGCTTTCCGATACAACCCCGAGGTGAACAATGGAAAGAGTTCAAGGCATTGGCAGAGAAGAGAGGCGTAGTGGTCAGTTTCCAAGATGAACGTACTGAGTAAGCTTCCTCGTTACAAACTATTCAGATACATTCATTTCTTAAATTAATCCTTTTGGTATAGATTAAATCAACTTTCCTTTCCAAACAATCTTGAAAGCCTTTTCGTGCATCCAAAGTGATAGAACGCTACATGATCGCTATGTGAAGTTTTGAACAAAAGCCAACGAAAAAAAAACAGCATATTAATAATTCCAATCATCATCTCCCCAATCCCCGCCAGAGTAGTCCACGACTGGCTTCTTTGCCCACTTGTCATCTGCAGGAGGAGGAGCTGGCTGTTGTTGCGTAATCGGTGCTGGCTTCATCTGCTGGCTTGGGAGGCCAGAAATAGCCGACACAGGAGGGTTAGGCTTGGAAAAGGGTGGTGTTGGTTCCATGTTGTTCTCTTGACGACTCGAGGGTCCGTTCTGAGTGGGCTTGGGAGAACTGGACTTGGAGAATAATGGTGCTGGACTGAGGGACCTTTCAAGGGCAGCATGAGGAGTCGTTGAGCCTGGCCGTGAGGTGGGTTGTTGTGGCTGAACCTTGGGAGCTGGCGAGGGCGCCTTCTGAATTGTCAGGGGCTGCTCAAAACGAGAAGTATCTGAAGAGCCCCTGGGAGCGGTATCCGCATTTGCCAGAGCCTCCATGTTGCGTTGGATCTCTTCGGACTTCCGGAACATATCCGTAGATCTTCTGTGAACCTGGACAATCGAAGGCCGCAATACCGGCTGGGGTTTCGCTTCAGACACTTCAATAGTCGTGATCGACCCCGCGTCAGACAAGCTGTCTCTCTTCTGATGAGAAGAAACCCGGCTCATTGAAGACAGCCCTGCATCAGACAGGCCCGGACTCGATGCAAGCGGTGGTTCGGGACTTGCACGAAGAGTGTCTGGCCTAAGCGGTGTAGGAATGGTCTTTGGCTGATGTGGCTCGGGAGTCTTCGTTTGCTGCATGGGAATAGGCCCCGGGGGTCTAGAAACATTGTTCGGCCCTGGAGGGGGAATCTGAGATGGGAGAGTCTGATGAGAATTGCCTGGCCCAGCCTTTGAAGGCGTTGTTAAGGCGGCCACTTGAGGGGGGGAATTTGCTGGAATATGAGCCGCTGGAGGAGATACAGCGATCTGGGCCGGACTTCTAGGGGGCGCCTGGGGATTGGCTGGTATGGCTGCAGATGCTTGAATTTGTCTAGATGGTATTCGGCCAGGTTGGGGAGCCATTTCACCAGGCAAGAGAGGCTTTGGATCCAATTGAGGAGGTACCTGGCCTTGTCCCAGAGGTCTCTGTCCAGGTTGCATAGCCATCTGCGAGGGCCCAGGAGGTAGTTGGCCGGTTCTAGGAGGCACTTGGCCGCGCTGGGGGGCCATCTGGCTGGGTTGAAGAGGCACCTGGCTTGGCTTAGGAGCCATTTGCGAGGGATGGATAGGCATTTGGCCAGGTTGAGGAGCCATTTGACTTGGTTGAGAAGCCATTTGACCGGGACCAGGATGTCCTTGTCCATGAAGCGGCTTTCCAGGTCCAGGAACAGACTGAGGCGGTATCTGACCAGGCTGAGGCATTTGGCTAGGCTGAGGCATTTTGCCAGACTGGGCAGCCATGTACCCAGGCTGAGGTGGCATGTTACCCGGTCCAAGGGGTACTTGTCCAGGAGCCGCATTCCCAGGTCCATAGACAGGTTGAGGAGGCATCTGGCTAGGATGAGGTTGCATGTTTCCTTGGAAGCTAGGCCCCGGCGAAGCAGTAGCGGGCTGTCCAGGCTGCCAAACCGCCGGTGTCGAGTACTCCCCACCACCCCATCTCGGAGGCGCATTGTTGATGGCCGTCACCGGAGAAGAAACGGTCGGCGTTGTCGGGGTCTGAGCTACAGACTTGGAGCCGCCCTTGAAGAGCTTGAACCACTTTCCACCCTTGCCCTCCTTGGGGCCGGCGCTCTGCGGTCCTTGAGGCGGGACGGAACCAGGACGGAACCCTTGCGAGGTCGGAGGCTGCATGCCGGGAGCCCATTGCTGTTGGTTCTGGGGGATCTGGATATGCGGCTGCACTCTGCCGTTGGGTGCCTGCCCGGGATGTGGCATCTGGCCGGGTGGCATCTGACCCTGGGGAGGAGCCTGTCCCGTTGGGTTGGCTGGCCCTTGAGAAGATCTTCGCTGTAGCCGGCTTGGCCCAGGTGCTTGTTGTGGATAAGGAGGCTGTCCCTGCGGAGCAGCCTGCGGCGGGGAAGGCTGTGTCTTTGAGAGCTTCCGCAGTAGCTTGCCTGGGCCATGGTGAGAAGTTTGGGCTGGTGGAGGAGTTGGGCCTGGAATAGGCTGTCCATGCGGTCTCTGTCCTTGCTGTCCCGGTAGGGCTTGAGGCGGCATCTGACCCTGAGGGGGCATCGGGCCTCCGACGGGGACTTGTCCTTGGACTGGCATCTGATTCGGGTACGGAGGTTGACCCTGAGGTCGAGGAGCCCCTTGAATAGGCGCTTGTCCCTTGGATGGCTTCCTCTTCAACTGAGCCGGGTTTTGCATAGGCATCTGGCCAGGAAGGGGAGCACCTGGGGGTCCCTGCCCCTGAACTGGTCCCTGGGAAACAAGCTGTCCTTGAGGAGGCATAGAGCCTTGAGGAAGTTGGTTCGAAGGACTATACTGTCCCTGAGGTTGACTAGGAGAGGCCCCTCCTGGACTGTCACCCTGCAGACTCGTCCTCCGACTACCGGCCGGACTATGCTGTATCGACGAGGCCATTGAATTACGCCTCGTCTTCTCCGGCGATCCACTCATGGTCGAAGACCGGCTCACCGTCCCGCTTGGCACCTCCTCATGCTCCTCGATTCGGCCTAGGAACTGCTGCCCCTGAGGTGGCGGGGTCGGCGCGGGGACGATCTGGTTCTGCGGGACGACGTTGCCCTGTGAAGTCTGGCGGAGAGACTGCGAGCGTGACAGCCCCTGCTGAGCCGCACCATACGACTCAGTCGTCGGCGGAGATGAGAGTGGCGAGCCCACAGAGCTTCGTCGAGCATCGGGGGGCCCTCGGCTAAGCGACTTCTTGCGCAGCATGTTTTGTGCGGCGATGGCGTGGCCCTGGCCTTCGACGTCCTGGATAGTGAAGTAAGAGCCTTGTTGGGGTTGGTTGGTTGGTGCCGAAGGAGGCGTAGGCGTGAAGCCGTACATGGACGATGACGACTGAGAAACAGGAGAGGGGGTGTAATTAGGTTGATTAACACTCTGGTTGAGCGAGACGGACGATGAGGTACGACGGCTGTTTTCCATGGGAGAAGGAGTTTGGATGGGATACATCGAAGATATGCTACCATGTCGAGAGTCGATAGGTGACACTTCTGCACCGCTGAACGACGAGTGACGTCGGTTGAGATGCCCAGGAGACGGTGCCGCTCCCGCGCCCTGCGGCGGGAAATTCGAGGGCCGCCTTTGCATCGGAGGGTCGTCGGGATACGGGAGGTTGTCAACAGGATATGGCGGGTTTTGAACCGGCGGGCTCGCAAATGGAGCTGCTTGTCCTGAAGGAGGAGGAGCTGTGGCAGGAATCTGGTCAGGATACGGAGGGATGACACCTTGCTGAGCCGGGATTCTGGGATTTGGCCGTCCTGCTGCTTGCTGAGGATGTCCTCCCATCATGTTCGGCATCACACTAGAAGGTCTTGCTGGCTGTGCTTGATTCATGCCGGCCGGAGCACCCATCTGCTGTCCCTGGTATGTTGCAACCTGAATCATGGATACCGGTCTTTGTGAAGGCAGCGATTCGGGCACAGTGTTGACTCGCTGAATGCCCATCTTGGGCTCCTCTTGGAGACGCTGCTGCTGAACGTGCGGAGCTGGAGTCATGGACGGAGGATGCTGCCCCTGAGCAGGCGGCTTATACCCGTGTCCTTGACCAGGTGGCGCTGCGGGATTCTGCGGCGGGAACTGAGGCTGCTGGCCAGGTTGCGAGGGGGCTCTTCCACGTGCTGGCTTAAGCACAGATGGCATATGAGCGAGATCGCCCTGCTGACCTGGTGCCAAGGATGCTCTCTTGTCATCGTCGAGTGAAGCCAAAGTTGACGGCCCAGCTGAAAACGAATCCTGTCGATGTCCACTCCCAGCCTTGAGCACAGAGGGCATATATGACAGATTCCCTTGGGGAGGCTTCGGTCCCTGAGACTCAACGACAGAGCCCGAGTCGATAGCCATAACAGGAGTCGGTGCATTTCGTATTGAGGGATCGTCAATCGGGTGCTTCGGGGGAACTTTAGGTGGCGCGAGTGCAGCTGGAGTACTCGTAGCATCTCTATAAGGCGGTTGAGGATATGGAGGTTGGGCAGGCTTGACATTCATCATGAGAGGATCTTCAGGCTGGAATGTCCTTCTTCGCTCCAGGACAGGCTCTTCCCTCATGGGCGTTGACCCCCGTGAGATATCCGGCGTGTTTCCGGCAGATATGGGTTTATAGGCCTGGAATCCGCCAACGACTTCTTCTACCGGTGCCGGTGGCTTCTTCTGTATCCGCAGAGGTTGCGTTTGACCACCGTAGTTTCTCAACGACCCCGGTGCCAGCTGAGGCTCTTCTTTCTTTTGCTCCACGGGGCTGGACTGCTCCGGAAGCTCTGCCAGCATCGGCGGTGGGGCCGTCTCGATGGGGGCGAGCACCATATTGTCCGCCATCTCGACCGGCGGCGGGTTCGTCTCTACTCTTGCGGGCCCCGTGTCTTCGGTGGGCATCTCGGCTATCACACCCACCGGGTCAGGGGGCGCCATGGGGACCTCGCGGCTGTCAATCATGTGGACGAATTCGTCGTGTGTCTCCTCGGGGACCGTGGGTGGAACCGCGACCGGCTCCCCCGTTACGGGTTCAGCATGGACTGCTCCGTGGGCGGGCGTTGTCCTTTCGCTGGGGATTGGGCTCACTCCCTTGCCGGGAGGCTTGTCGAACCGGTCCTCAATGCCACCCGCAACAACCCTCCTCGCAGCCTCCTCTTCCTCCTCAGCCAGCGGGCTCACGTCGTTATAAGCTCCGGGGCCGAGGTACATAAAGTTCTCGGGCTGGAACACGGCGTTGTCGTCACCGTCGCCGCCGCCGCCTGCATCGCCGTCCCACACGGCGCTCACAGGCCTCGCGGTGGCCGACATGCGAGTCTCCCAGCCATTCTCCTCCCTCTTCACCCTCGCGACGGCGGGAACCGTTGTGGTGCTCGCATGCCGGCGGACCTGCTGCTGCGACTCGAGGCGCTCCTCGGGAGCTAGATCAGGAGCTGGAGAAGCTGCGTCGATAAAATCGGGGAACTCGTCGCCCTCCTTGGGGAAGTGGTATTGAATGTGTCCTGTAGGTTTGTACTTGTAGAACCAGCGTTGACCGTCATAGTCCATGTCCCAGCCCTCTGGAAGGCCAGCCATGGTTGCCGTCTTTGTCCTCGGAGGACCGACTATTCGAGAGAGTCTGTATTATCGCGCTGAGTCGATGCGCATCGTAGGTCTCGGTCGGATCAGGCTGAATTGGACTGCAGCTTCGGGTTGAACGTGGCCGCGCGCGGGCTGAGCTGGGAGCTGAACTACCCGGCCACCAACCATTTAATTCCTCACAAGCGACTTCGGCGGACAGAGAGAGAGGGGGGAGCACAAAGGACAACAAACTTGAAAATATGCCGTGTTCCGAAATGGTACAGGAAGGTCTCCCTTTTTGGGATCGATCGAGAAGAAGAATGCCCAAAAGCAAGACGCCAGCCAACGCTTCGCTTCACTTCAGCCCGCCAAGGCATTCTCCGCGCTGCTGGGGCTTCGCAGCCTGATGCCGCACGGAGTCGGCTGCTCTCCACTAGTCAAGCCCGTGGCAGCGGCTGAGCACATTGGGGTCGTCTTCTATTGGGCGAGTCTCTCGTAGGGCGTCCGTGGGATGGATTGGGAGGGGGACCCTTTAATTACAGCTCCCGCTATTGCTTACCCTGGCACTCGGGTGAAGGAAAGACTGGGCAGCGGTACGAAGGCATTGCAGATGGTTATGTAACACAGCAACAAGAAAGTAAACTAATGGCATATATAATATATAAAACGCTGTTAAAAGTTAAACATTATTTAGGACTTCTCACTCTTCTTTTACGTTTATATAATTCGTTTGCCCTCATTGATAGTCCCAGAACTTGTGACGTGTCGGATGCAATGTCTTGTTCTGGTGTCATGTTTATTTCTTGGCCTGCGGGCCTAGGCCGTCACCTCTCAGCCCTGAATGGGTCCCGGCTAGCTTGCTTCCTCTTGGAGCTCCATCCTTTGGGGCTTAGATGTTTGAAATGATGATATATCTGCTACTTGAGGTGATATAAGTTGTTCCATTTCTCATCTCGTCTGATTGATCTACGCATCGTATATATTGCTCACAGCATCGTCACCACGTCTGGTACCCAACCGCCAAGTGTCAGTCACTCATATCCACTGAAATTACATCACTCACCATCTCCCCCTGTCTTTGATCAGTGGATCCTTGCTGATTGAAACAATCAAGCTTGTCTTATCAAGCTTGTTATTATTAGATCTCGAAATTCAAGCTTGGACGCTCACTTTGAACCAAGTGTCATCAGTTATGATCGAATTGCGCTGTATTAGGATCCCGCTGAACTCTCAGGCTCAAGCATTCCAAGTCCGGTGAACCAATTCTAAAACTGTCTTCAAGGGGCCGCTTCACTAGTTATATCTTTTCGCTTTCTATTCTTCCCCGATCTGCCCTCAAGCTATCTTGTCATAGCACTCTGTGCGTAATAGAAAATAAAACAATAAGAAAACTCTTCAGACGTGCCAGTCTGGAAACTCTATCGGGAAATTCATAAAACTCATGATATCTGTAGACGTGTTCGTTTTCGTTCGTCAACGTTTGCTTGTCTCGGCTCTAGACCATGTCTGCCGGTCGACGGCTCTTAGAACCGGTCCGGGTCCGGCCAAAGACGCGAGATCGGCTCTCCGTCGAGATGCGGCGGGCAACTCCTGAGGAGCTAGCTATGGATTCCCTTTCCTCTTCGATCCGTGTAGCGCGCTCCTTTTCTCGGATCATGGCAAGACGCTGCGCGTGCACATTATCTCGCCTGTTCTCGAAAACATCCTGGAAGTCGTTCATGTTGTCGTCCACGGAGCGCTGACGCTCGCTTCGGCGGCTGTATGTCGAAGGGAAGCGGTGCATAGAAGGACCCTCAGACTGCGACTGGTTATCCAGAGGATCAACGTTGCCCTGGTCCTGCTCCTTTCCATACGCAGGAGGAGGCTGCATGCCGGTCCAGTACATGGGGTAATCACGGCTACCACCAGGCTCGTTGCGGAATGGAGACTGGATGCCAATGTCGACCATCTGAGTCATGAGCTCCGTCACAAACTTGTTGTGGCGGTTGAGACGCAGCAGCTCGTTCTGGAAGTTGGTCTTGTGGAAGAAGATCAGGTTCATCGAGCACGACCGCACCTCGTCCAGGGTCCTCATCTCGGTGATGATGCGAGGTTGGTAGTCACGCTTGTTTGCCAGGCAAAAGTCCGTCATTCGCTCCTTGAGCTCGTCGATCATGTGCTGGGGCGTACCAAACCGCATCACGAGGCTGACGACATCGGCCAATCCGTTGGAACGTCGCTGGTTGAGGATGAATAGGTTGTTGAGCAGTGAGTTGGGGGCCTGCACTATGTGACCCTGCATCTTCTTGAACTCGGTGTAGAGAAGAGAAATCTCAGTCACATAGTAGTCATCACCCATCATTGTGTCGCCGGTCGATCCGTATACAGTCACACGATCACCGACATCAAAAGGATGCTTGACAAAGACAAAGATGATGGACTGGAGGAACTCCTGGGCGGTGGCCTGGAGCACCCAAGCCAGACCAAGAACCACGGTGCCTGCAGAGCCGAGAGCGGCGGCAGCGGAACCCGAGAGGATCGAGATGAAGACAATGATGGTGATGACGATAATGATGAACAGAAAGACCTTGTCGAGCTTCTTGATGACAGAGTCGAGATCCTTGAGCGAAGCAGCGATGGCCTTCTTTTCCAGGTGGATTTCGTTGCACACAGCCTCGAATTCGTCGATTGAAATGTCACCGTTCATGTCCTTGTCAAACATCATAAAAGCAACCTCGGCCTCCTCTTCAGTGGCGAAGATGGCCTGTAGATCCTCAAGGTAGACGAGATCACGGCCCTCCCTAACGGTGTTTCGGTAGATGAGCCGGGCGAGCGTGTGGGCCGTAGCAGTCGCCTTCAGGAGCTCGTTGACTACTCGACGTGGGTGATTGCTGTCAACCTTGCGGCCGATCAAATCATTTCCAACTTTGCCAGCTACGTAGCCGACCTTGCTCCATGCCTGACGAGCATTATCCTGGAGGGTCTGCATTGGTGTCTGGGCGCCGCTGGCGGAACCACTACCGCGCTGGAAGAAGTAGTCGGTCTGCTCATTCTTGGCCTTGGCGTGCTCGTACAAACGGACAAGCTGGCCGATGTCTGTCTTGTTGTTGTCGATACGGGTCGCGTAGGTCCGCTGATGGAACGAGGATGCAATCCACTGGATAAGAATCTTCTCGACAAAGTTGAGGGTTGCCAGGACAAAGAGGGCGATGATGACCTTGTTGACGACATGGATCCAATGCGGTTTCTTGTCCCGGTAGTTGTGCGAAGCCATGGTCGGCTCGAAAGAGATGAGGATGGCGAGGAACCAGAGAAAGACGGCCGTGTGAAGTTCAAGCTGGCAGCCAATGTCCTTCCATTTCTTGGGGGTGGTCGAGCCAGACAGCCTGGCAACCAACTTGAAGGTGGGAGGCATGAGACTGGTGATCATGCGGGAGACCCAGAGAACCCCCCATACAATCTCGAGCCAGATGCCGAACCACATCAAGTCTACACCACCAACGTCTCGCTCACCATTCTTGAAAACAAACCCGCCAAGGAGGACCGGGATCAAGAGAAGGGCGGCTCCAGGGAACAAGTAGAGACAATACCGAACGAAGCGAGGAAACTTTCGGAGAAACATCCAGAACTTGAGGAGGGCGGCATCGGGATCTCGCTTCTTGTCGTGAAACGTCTTTTCGTCCGGCAGGGTGACGTTGAAGGCATCCTCGGGCTCGACATTGTGGGCGCGCTTCCTCATGAAGCTACCACCATCGTGATCCTCGGCTGAAACAGCCCGTTCAACACGAAGAAGCTCAAGATTGTCATCGATGCGACTGGCGTCTGCACGCTGGCCAGAGGGGGACAGGGCTGTGTTGGAGCTGGAGTCGTTCGTGTCGTTGGGTGCAGCGAGGGTAGGGAACGTATCCAGCGAAGGAGCCGAGATCTTTTCATCGTCTCCTAACCTGGGCGAATCGGTTCGACGAGGGTGTTGTGTGGTCTGCTGTGAAGGCTGCCTCGACGGAGGGGGTTGCTGGAGCTTAAACTCCTTCCCGTCAGGGAGAGGTGGATCTGTGGCAGTCATGATGATCGCCGTTGATGGGTTTCAGAACACCAAGCTCTTTCAGGGATGTTGAACAATAAAGATGGAGGAGGGAATATTGCAGCCGGCCAAGGGGATTTAAAAGAATGTCACAAGCTTGTCTCGAGATGCGATCGAGGTGTGGAGAGCGAGTGACGAAATACCCACTAGAAGATCGGTATGTGGGATGGGGATGGGATAAACGAAAGGCAAGTAAGAGAGTGCAAGGGAAAAGAAGTGGATCAGGCAGGCATTGGTGATGACATCGATCGAGATGACTGTCCCTGGTATATGTACGTAGACGTCCAGCTGCAGGACCGTTGTGTTTGCGTGCGCGTCGTGAGCTGTCAATGATGGATGTGGTGTTGGTGTTGAGGTCAGAGGTCGACAGAGTGCAGGTGGTCAACTCAAAACTTGACGCCTTCCCTTGCAGAAAAAGAGCAGAAATAACTCTTTTCTCAATCCAAGTGAAGATAAATCCGGGGGAGTTGATTCAACCAAGCAAAGAGATTCGAAACCCTGCGGGCGACCAGGAGGAGCATGTTGAGCTTTAAGAGATCGCCCATGGGGACGTGTATGGATACTGCAGCCAAGCAAACAGGAGAAAGACTGGGTCCTGTCCAGATAGGCTCACAGTCAGTACCTTGCTTGCCCCAGGCCAGGAGTCAGTCAGTCAGGGAGTGAAGATAGGAAGTCAATGGATGAGTTGCGAGGACGTATCCACTGTTTCTCTGCTTCATTCACCTGTTTTGTCAACGAGGTGACCACTTACTCGACACACCCTTCACACTTTCTTCTCTCTCCCCCAACCACCACCTTCACCACCAAAAATCTTTACCTCACCCACTCTTCCGGACCAAAGATAGCCTCTACCTACGATAGGTATGATGCCGGACCCTGGATAGGCGCGCCCCAAAGGCCCGCAGCAGTGGAGCCGGCGCCGTGTCAGGGCCAAGGCAAGCCACGACGGGGCGCGGGCGGGCGCCGGATGTTCAAAACCACCATCATGACGGAGGGAGGTGTGGATGGTGTCACTGCCCGTGGAAGTCCCCAAGGGGGAAAGACCGAGGATGCCGCCGGCGGTTCCAGGACTTCCCAATCGAGTCCATGGGTGGCCCAACTCGTCACAACCACCGTGACGGCGCTTCTTGGTGGCCGGGCCGCACAACACACGGTCGATGCAGATCATTGAACACGCGCATTGTGTGTGCGTGAAATTCGAGCTGGGTCCTCGCTGGTCGGATGCAAAAGGGTTCGATTCCGAGGTTCCTCGTTGGCGCAGAACCGAGACACACCAGACGCGACCACGCCCACAAGCATGGCAGGCAGGTGGTCTGAAAAAAACACCGCCGCTGATCCCATATAATTTTGGCTGTGAGACCGGCGGTGTTTTTTTCAGACCACCTGGCAGGCAAGGGTTCTCTTTGTTGTCGCTGATTGCCATGCCACTATCGATTTGACCCTCATTGCGTGTCGGGCGCATCTAACTCAGCGCAAATCCCTTCCCTCGCTGGAAATCTTGCAGAGACTAAACACCAAGTAAGTTCCTCAGACCATGGCCGACTGGAATCGCCTTTGCCAGACCACCTCTGACGTCACCAACAAGATGCTGTGTTGTCGTTGAGGGAATGAATCCCTGCTTGGCGTTGTACTTTTTCTTTCTTTTGAAATTTCTCCGTCGTCCCGTAGTGGCTTTTGCCATCTCGTGTTTCTTAGACGATAACGCCATGATGATCTCCGTGGTTTATGGTGGCGGATATCGAGAGGCTCATGGAAAGATTTTTTACCCATCCATCTTTTCTGGTGCAACCACACCTACACAATCTGTCCCTGGGTGGCTTAACGTCAGGCACCGTCCCGTCCAAGCTCGGCTCCTACTGTGCAGCCATGCCGTCACCGTGGGGGTGCAGGCCAGTCTGCACAGAGCCTCATACTGTGAAACGCCAAGGGGCGTGTCTCTCCTTGGACTGAAGACTTCAGAGATGGATCCATTGACCTGACTCGAACTCATCCACGGAATCACGGACTTCAACTTGACCGACAAGAGATTCATTCATTCAACAAGATTATCCACAGATCTGTCCTGACCTTGAGCAAGGCTCAGGGGCATTCCTTGGCGCTGTCAGCCAATCCTGGCACCGATAAATGACGGTTTCAGACGGGAGCACCAAAACGCCCGCACCCACCACCACGTCCACCCTTGTTGTCGCCAAGCACATGGCGATATCAAAGGCTGAGAGATATCTAGCCGTAGAGGATGCCGCACTTGAATACCCGCCATTTCATTCATGAAACAGGAGAATCATGCCTTGTTCAAACTCAAAAGCTTTCTCCTATTTTCAGTCTGTGTCAACTGGCGACCCTCAGAGTTTTTACTCTCCGTGGTGGCAATGAGTCCATCTCATTCTCCACCATCAACCACCGATGCAGACATTAGGGCCATGTTGGCATCAAGTGTGTGGCCCGTAAGGGTCTCCATGGTGTAGCACACAGCGTGGTAGTAGCGCACGAATCTGTGGCAGAACACACCAGATGGGTCGTCGATCATTACTCTTGGAGGTGATTCCCGGATTCTGCATCACCGATTTCATCCGTACTCTTGACTGTTCATCTCAGCCTCCATCAAACCGTTGACAAAGGTGAAGTTACCGAATTGAGTAAAGGGGAGAGCTAGATAGGAAATACGCTGTTGAGTAGCTGTCAGAGCTCATTCCCCGACCTTCTTTTAAGCCTGTGCAATCTCTTGCATCACATCATGCCTCTCGCATCTTGGATATTTCACATGCACATGCGTCTCCCCAACTCATGATGCACGGACCATGCAAGTGTTTTGCTTCGTAGCCAATCAGCCAATGGCCTCAGAGACATTCCAGTCTCGCATCACTCTTCACCCACTGATGATGTCTTGTCATGATATACGATTTCCTGTCCCATGGGTTCTGGGAGACAAACTACGTAGTTGCTACATGAAATCTCGCCTCATATGCCTCGGCATTGTTCAACAACACACCCACAATTCACTTCATCTATGCCCATGCTCAACCCCAGCCTTGATGATCAGCAACTCCACCCGACCGTTGGCCCTCGCCTGATATCCGCGCACGACGCGCCAACAACGCCGATACCTGCCCTTTTCATGATATTCATCTTCACAGCTCCTCCACAAAGGCAGCTCCAGCATCGCGGATGGTGCCGCAGTGTCCGAGCTCATCCGCGGTCCTTTTCGGTGGTGTCCAAGTTCATATTCTTTATTCTTGGCTGCTCTCCACCTCTAATTAAACACATCATCTTCGTCGTCTAGGCAAGCTTGATGCTCCAGTCCTCACCGATCTTGGCTCCCACGCGACCCACAGTCGCGTAGGCTGCTCTGCCTCCCTTGGCAGCGTGATACTGCACCTTGGCCGTCCATTTATGTCCCTCCGACTCAATCTGCACCTCGTTCTGGTTCCAGGTCGAAGGTGCACCGACAATGATAATCTTGTCAACGTACACTTTGTCCATAGCCTTGAGCCAGTCACCAGGCTTGACCGACTTCACGTCCCGGTCCTTCGCCTCTAGGGAAGTCAAGGTGTTTCCACTCAGGGTGAACTTGCGGTGGATATACTGGCCCTGCTCGTGATCAAACGAGTCACCGTCGTCGACATACAGCTCTCCCTCGGCGTTACCGGCCTTGGAGACTGACACGACAAGAGTGTAGTCGTCAAATCGCATCAGAGCACTTGAACGTCGAGGGATATCACGACGAGGGATAATGTGTCCTCCTCGCATGAGAAGAGGAATGCGGTTGAGTGGCGCATATACTGAGAGATTCTTGCCCTTCTGAGTCTTCTTTACCTTGTAGGTGAAGTAGTCGTAGTAGACCTCGTCGTCGGGAATCCAGATATCGGCCGTCTCCTTGTCTTGCTCCGTCACTGGCTTCACCAGGAGACCAGTCGAGCCAAGGAAGAATTGGTCCTCGAGAGCGAAGCCAGCCTCCTCAGATGGATGTGTCCAGAACATGGGTCGGATAATAGGGCTTCCATCCTGGTTCGCGTTGAAAAAGGCAGTGTACCAGGCAGGCAACAAGGTGTATCGAAGGCGCACTGCCGCTGTGACAATCTGCAAATGAGGCTCAGGGAGCAGATAAGGCTCACGACGACGAGCATCAATGTGGGCGTGGGCGCGGAAGAAGGGATAAAAGGCACCAACTTGGTACCAGCGAGTAAGCAGATCCTTGTCAGGGTTGCCAAAGAAACCTCCAACATCAGCGCCAGCGAAGGGGAAGCCGGACACGCCCTGATTGAGGGTCATGGGAATGGAGGCTGCCAGGTGTCCCCAGTCGGCCTGGTTGTCACCAGTCCACATGGCACCAAGCTTCTGTGATCCAGCGTAAAAGGCGCGAGTCAGAATAAAGGGGCGTCGAAGCTCGCCCTTCTCACGTGTGACCAGAGCCTGGAATGTAGCGTTCTGGAAGGTCAGGCCGTTGAGGTTGTGCACATCACGGTGCTCCCATCCTCCATGGTGGATGTTGTCCTTGGGCATGGTGACCTCAGGGCCGTTAAACACGGATGGCTCACTCATGTCATTCCACATCCAGGTGTTTGGCAAGGTTCCCTTGAACTTGTCATACTTGAAGAGAGTCTTCCACCACTCAATTGCCTTAGGATTGAAGCAATCGATCCAGTGAGACGCTCCAGGCCAGCACCATCCTTCGTAGAGCTTCTGTTCCTTGTCATGAACACCAAGGTCTTGCGCAGTCAACTCGGCCACAATCGGATAGTTATCCGTCTTCTTGATATGAGGATCCATCAGAAGGACAAGCTGTCGGCCATGAGAATCGAGCTGTTCACCCATGCTGATGGGGTCCGAGAAGGAGTGGGGATCCCAGGTGAAGTACTTTCGATCATCGGTATACTCAACATCCAGCCAGATGATATCATAGGGGATCTTGAACTTGTCCATGTTTCGGTCGACGTTCTTAACATCGTCAGTGGAGATGTAGTTCCATCGGCACTGGTGGTACGCGATGGCAAATTCTTGAGGCATGGCAGTGTAACCAGTCAACTCTCCATAATTCTTGGTCAGGTCGGCGGGAGAAGGGCCGAGGAAGACGAAAACATCGAGGAGACCAGACTCGGAGATCCAGTGAGTGTGAGTGCTCGTCTTGGAGCCAGCTCCAAGGCTCAAGGGGTTGGCATGGCTCTTGTCCTTGGTAATGTCGACCCAGGTTTCGGCGACATTGAACCAAAAGACACCCACAGAAGAATCCTTACGGTGAGCTTGCATGAAGGGGATGGATCCATAGAGAGTCATGGGGCTGTCAAGGATATACTCGAAGACATCCGCATTGTACATGCGATAGGGCTCCTCCCAGTTGCCCTCTCCGCCCCGAGTCTGCTTCAGAGACAGAGGACCAGTGTGTTCGGGGATACCAAAAACATGCTCGTATCCGGGGAACGAGATGTCCAAGGCAACACTCTCGGGGCCACGGGGCTTGGTATCGGTGTTTCCACCGAAGGATTCATCCCACCAAGTGCTCTCGTCTTCGGCCGCCTCTTCGCCCTCCTTGTTCTCAATCTTGGGTCTCCAGTGCTCCATGTTGAGCAAGCCACGGTCATTGAACTTGATATGGGAGTTTCCATCGCGTCGAAAGTCGATCTCGAAGGGCGAGAACTTGATGACAGCCTCGTGCTTGGATTCAGGACCGTATTTAATGTTGACTTGGGTCTTGTCTTGGAATGCAAGTTGGGCCTCCTTGTCAAGATCCAGGCCCGCAACGAGAACCCACTGGTCAGCCTCGTTATATCGCTCTTTTCGGACAGGGCTGTTGTCTCGCAAGACGATATCCTTGTTTCGTCGCTTTTCTTCGTCCATTGTAACTCGGGCGGTTCCAGACTTGAGGAACGAGATGGTCAGAGGGAGTCGGACGGTCTCCCCTTGTGCGTTGATGGTCTTGACGATAACGGCCTGCAGCTTGCCATCTTCGAACGATGTTGAGTCGGCGAGGACTTCGTAAGGTGACTTCCAGTTGGAACCTTGGGAGGCAGCGTTGTCGGCGTACGCTCGGTTTCGCTTGCAAAAGCCGGACTGGCTACACTTCTTGAAGTCGTGTTCCTTCACGGCAGCTAGGCAATTGTTAGCGAGAGGACTTGCTAGACGACAATTCGAAGAATCTGTAGTTCATACCAGCTGGTTGAAGTAGGCAGACAAGAGTGCCCAACAACAACAGCAGCGCCGTCCAGCGAGAGGACGACGCCATGGTTGACCTCATGGCGGTAACACGAGGATCAGCCTTTAAGGGGCAAAATAAATAGGAAAAGCAGATATAGACAGGTTATATAAACATGAAATTGACAATGGATTCCACGGCCTAGACAAACCGCTGGAAAAGATGGCGAGTGTAGATGGTTGGCCGTATTCCCTGACAGCCTCAGCTCTGATGGTGTCGAGGTCAAGCTGTCCCTTGATGAGCCTTGACGACTCTGGAGCTGAGAGGGAGAGCTCCAAGCCTAAAAGGGACTGGTCTGACACGCAGGGGAGTGGAGTCGGGGGTCAAGGGACAGAGGGGCAAACTCCGGTAAAAGACTAGACCCGGCATAACGAACCGTTGCTTCGCTTCTTGCATTCTCCAGGCGTGTTTTTCGTTGCTATTTTGATGGATTGACTATTCCGGTTTCTTGCACTGTATGCTGTTTGGAGCTCCCTGGTTGTTGATAGCTGCAGCTCTGCAGGATCGTGTAGAAGTAAGTTGCGTCTATTCCCGCTGGCTTGTTTCTAAACTTGATGACATTATCAGGTAGTAGACGTGTCAGCTCAGCTCGAATCAGTTTCAACTACGCTTGCTTTGAATCCATCGCTCCCCAGACCTTAATGACAACTCTCCATTCCAGAGTGTCAACTTGGATCAATTGAAAGTCACGTGTCCGTGCGAACTCCCTTCTCCTCGCACCCACAGCCCCTCAACGCCAACTCATCATGGCTGGTGAGCCCCGCCAAAGAGTCGAGAACCCCGCTGCAGGCCACGACAAGCACTCCAATCACCAGCGCAACCCGCTACGGAGAACTGCGGAAAATCTGTCCCCGCCGATTTTCATCGCCCTCTTCGCCCTCCTGGCCATTTATATCCTCTTTTCACCGCCTTCTTCCCACCTTTCCACTCCAGTTGTGCCGGAGCCAAAGTCTACCTTTTCCTCCTCTTCCTCCATTCCCACATCCCAAGTCATCCCAAACCAAAACAACATCACAATGTCTTCCACCGAGCAGACGTGAGCTACCCCGCCATCGTCGACCTACCCCTCCAGGTCGATGCCCCTCCAGACATGTACTGACTTTTCTACAGCTTCATCGCTATCAAGCCCGACGGTGTCCAGGTAAACACATCTAACAATGACGATGACAGCTTGATCAAGTTCATAAACTGACACACTTCGATCCAGCGTGGCCTCGTTGGTCCCATCATCTCCCGCTTCGAGAACCGAGGGTAAGCATTCTTGGCGAGCATCGTACGTTTCTTGCATTCTGACATTTGGAAACAGCTTCAAGCTTGCCGCCATCAAGCTCGTCACCCCCGGCAAGGAGCACCTCGAGAAGCACTGTGCGTCCCCTCGATCCGTTATACCGATTGCCAATTGATCCTGACTGTTCGCAGATGCCGACCTCGCTGGCAAGCCCTTCTTCCCTGGTCTGATTGAGTGTAGGTTCACACATTCCATTGATCTAGCTCTATCTAACATTGATCGCAGACATGAACTCTGGCCCCATCTGCGCCATGGTCTGGGAGGGCCGTGATGCCGTCAAGACCGGCCGTGGTAAGTTTCCCACTCACAGCATCACCAAATTCAACCTCTAACCAATTTGTTCAGTCATCCTCGGTGCCACCAACCCCCTTGCCTCCGCCCCTGGCACCATCCGCGGTGACTTCGCCATCGACGTCGGCCGCAACGTCTGCCACGGCTCCGACTCCGTCGAGAACGCCCAGAAGGAGATTGCTCTCTGGTTCAAGGAGGGTGAGGTCCTCTCCTGGAAGACCTCCCAGTTCGACTGGGTCTACGAGAAGCCTTAGATTGTCAATGATGCGACGCCCTGAATGACGGAACGGAAAAAACGTACATGTGGGATGACTGAATCTCAACGGGTATAACAAAATCAAGACATGAATCTTCTCAACCTTGCGGCTGTGCTTTGTGATGTCTACGACTTGCGAGTGAAGATGCCCTTTGCCCTTACTAGAACGCCGGCAAACCACGGCGTAGCCCAAACACTGCCAATAATGCGGATCGGCAACAGAGCTTTCGTGATGGCGTATGCAAGAGCAACTTCGACGACCACCTTGTATCGTCCATCTCCACTGTGCCATCGTTCGACGGCGTCCTCCGACTTGGATTCGTGATTTCCCGGGCTGGTGCTTGGCATATTCGCCTCATCTTCCTGATCCTGTCCGAACCCGAACCAGCCTTTGCGCTTGAAGTACCTTTCAAACCGACCAACTCCATCCTCGACATAGGTGCCAAAGTGGCCGGTCACATAGTTCACAGGCACGTAGTTGGTGTAGTGAAACAATCCAAACAACCCTAGTACAGGGACAATCGCAGTGATCTCGTGCAAGATCAGAAACGATACTATGTGCGAAAGTGGTGCATTTCGTAGGCCATTGGTGTATTTTTGTAAGCGGCGGGGAAGCTTGGCCGTGATGCGGTCGATACGGGAGGCTTGGGAGGATTTGTTCCTGACGGATGTACGATAAACGCGGGGAGCGCCACGAGGATGAAGTCTAAAGCGCCAATTGGAGGCAAAGAGATTGCGACGCATACTCGACTTGCGATAGTGAAGGCACAGAACGGAGTTTGGAGCCTTTGAGGACAATGAAGCTGGCGAAATGGAGAGACGGAGAAGACGGGAGTCGATGTTCTTGAGTGGAGCTGCTGACAGCCCCTGTTGATCGATGTGTCAGTTTAGGGTAGCCAACCTACGACGAGACACAGGACTTGTGAGTTCGTCAAGTTCGAGGGCATCTGTGTCTATTTTGAATGGATTATTGAGTTTCCTGTGTGTTTCTCTCGTGGATTAAGCGTATAAAAACTCGATTGACGGTTCTTTTTACTCTGGTTGAAAATATTCCATCATAAAAACCGGCAGTTACCTCATTGCACTCCCTGAATCATGGACAATTGACTGCCTTCACTTAGGCTGGTTTTCGAAATTTTATGCTCTTTGTAGTTCTAAAGCACTTCCAGCTCAGGCTCTGTAGTATGGATATCCCGGCTCTTTCTGCGCATCGTCATACTGGTATGTTAATGGATGCGACCATCACGGTTTGTGATGAAGTGGAAGACAGACCTCGCACGCAACTAGTCCAGTTGGATCTCCCTACTCGAAGTTCATTTAAAAGATGAATGATTACAAAAGAGGTAACACAATGTTTAAAGGTATTTATAAAAAAAAATCCCAGTTTAGCAGCTTTAAGCTATAAACATGACCTTCATCTGCAAACGCAATCCTGCTAACTCAATCACCATCAACCAGCCGCAGACTCATCACCACCTCAATCCGAATAGACGCTGCTCAAGGCCACACATCAAAAGAGCTCGCCTTTTCACGGAGCCACTGTTCCGGGCCCCCTCAACACCTCTCTCTCGAGACCATGTCGAAGTGGGAACGAGACGACTGAAGTTCCTTCCTTTTCATCTGCTTCCATGGCACAACTGCCTTCCTTGACTTCGTATCAACCGCTTCACTCCCAGCAGACTTAACTCAACAATGATGAAACGTGCTCTATATGACTCAAACCGCCTTTGGGAAGGAATTGCTCTTGGCCTGTGATGACTGGATCGGAGTACCCTCCTGCCTTACCTGTCCCATCGTATCGTATGAATTCGTGAGAGCACCTGCCTGGAACTCGACGAGATGACCTCAACCGCCCCAACAAAACACCCCCCCTTCCTTCCGACTCCAATGCGCTGACGCAGGACTGGGCTTTTAATCTCGCCGCCCGAGAATCTGCTCTTCATTTCTTCTCTTCTCTTCCATCACCAACCAACCCATTCAAGGCTCACTTCATCCAACGCTCACAGGATCTCCCACCTCAGCCCAGTCACAAAACACAATCACCCCAACCTCGTTCTTCACTCTTTGAATCTAAAACCACACAAGAAAGATGTTCGGAAAGTTAGTGGCCTTCGCCTCTCTCCTGATGGCCGCTCAGGCCCAGCGCTTCCCCGGTGAGGACCTCATCCTGGCCGACTGCGGCATTGGCGACAACCCCCAGCATCCCAGGTGGTCGACCTCCCGCCAGATGAACTGGTACCAGGACATCAAGTGGCCCAAAGATGCCTACAAGTACCCTGAGGCACCTGACATGGCCGTCGAGGTCCCCTACAGGAACGGCAAATACCCTTGGGTCCCTGAAGGTGCCACTGCCAAGATGCCTGACGGCGCTGTCTGGACCGTCTACATCGAAGACAGCACTCCCGATGGTTTCAAGGCCGGTTCCGCTGTCACCACCAAGGAAGGTGGCCAGATGCTCAACTGCTGGGCCTACCGTGGCCGCCCTGTCAGTGCATCTCTCAACAAGACTGTCAACCCTGAAGCTGTTTGCTGGTCCGCCTTTGTCTGCAACCGCGACGATGTGCCTCCTTCCCGCCCTGATGACATGGGCTCTCAAACTTCCTCTTTGACAACAAACCCTGCCCCTCCCGCAACCACTTTTTCCTCACGACCACCTGCTACTCCTGTCCCCTCTCCTACTGGTGGCGACCCGGCACCTACCATTGACCCCAACGTTGGAAAGCTGTTTGTCGCCGCTTCGGTTAGCCCTCGTTTCCTCAACTGGCCCAACACCTGGCAGGCGTTCATCGAGAAGTTCTCCTGGGATCAAGAGTCTGGGAAGTGCACCGCTGAGCCCATCAAGGGAGACGGTTACACCGTCAACATTGAATGTGAAGGCATTCAGATCGACTCCGACTCCCATCTCACCCTCATCATGATCAAAGCTCTCCGTGATGTTGGCATGAACAGCACCTGGTTCAACCAGAACCCTACTGTCCCAGGCCAGAACCGGAACAACTCTACTGCAGAGCACTGGGTGGTTATGCCTGAAGCCTTCAACCTCCAGGTTGTGGACGTTGCTCATCAGAGCATAATCGGCTACCTCGGCTACAACACCACCTACGACAACTTCCTCAGCGGCGCTTGCTCTACTTGCGAGACTGGCCGATTCAACAAGCAGTTCTTTGACCCAATTCTTGCCGCGGTGAAGGGTACCTACCCTCTCTACAACAGTTACAACGTCCAAGCCGAGTGCAGCCCCTGGATGGCATGCCAGTGAGGAGTGATGGCTGAGGCGTGTGTACGGTTATCGGGGTCTATTGTACCTGCAACATGTTAGATGGTTTATGATGGGTGAGCTGAGAGATAGACGATTTCGTTGTTCATGTTATTTTACTTCCTTCGCTTCTGTACATGTAGTTCACTGCTTTGCTTTGCTTTACTTTACGATATTTGTAATGCAACTGGTCTCGCTGAACTACGTCTCTTGATCGTGTGTCTTGATTCTCAAACCAGCGAAATGTCTGTCCACCAAAAGTCTTCTGTCACATGCTCTCCAAACATGGCACCATGGACATACGCATCACCAACTAGGCTGAAGCAGTCGTCAATGTCGTTGAACCTCCTCAGGACTAAGGGTGTGGGACATCCAGCGACAATCATGACCTTGTCCCCAACTTGGGCCTCGACCGGAACGAGACAAAGGTAGCCTCTGACGGTCCTCGCGATGCGTCTGTTGGGTACGAGGGTCAAGCGCAACATGGCCTCGAAAGGAGCAGCGGCCTTATTCCAGGCTTCAAACCTGGCCCGGCGTTCTGATTCGGAGATGACCGGTACGTCAGGGTTTCTGGGCATGCCAAACTCGAAGGCTAGGGGAATCATATCCTTCGTCTTGGGAAGGCTGTTTGTGGAATCTCTACTGTTTGCTAGGGTCCATAGCGGCTCGAGGCTGTCGAAGTGGTTAAAGCTGGAAGGATTGGAAGGGCGATGTGCAATCAAGGCGGCAATAGTTATGATGGTTATCCAGGCACTGAAAGCCTCGACGAGGTTTGACGGTGCTGGGCGCTGGACCAAATCGTTGTCCATGATGAGGGTGCGCCAGAAGGCTTCAACAATGGGCTGCTGAGTGGGAATGTATGTTGTGCCGCAGTGAAGGAGGATCTGCATGGACTTGTTGATGCTGCCATGGAGCATCTCAGGCCACGTTTCACCAAGTTCTTCAATGCTGCCGAGATGAGGTCTGATCGTTTTAACATGGAGATGATGGCGATCCTGATCGATGGTGAATTCAACGTCTTGGCCAGCCGAGGCATCAAAGGGGCGCAAGCTACTATAGTTTGGGTTGAGGATGGGAGCATGAACTGTCTCGAAGGAAGGAATCCAGGTAGGTAAACTTAAACTAGTGCCGCGGCTGGCGAGACCTGCAAGGGAGAGGAGGTGTAGAGATTGGGTTTCCTGAAAGAAGGCGACCCCGAGATCCGTGAGGATCTGATCGTCGGTTGAATGGTAGTCAACTTTGAGGTTGAGACGGGGCTGCCCTTCGAGCCGTGCCATATGGTTCACAAGGCCAAGGAGGGCATAGACGCGATCTCTTCGGAACGTTGCTTTGGACCCGTGGCTTCCCAGCAAGAGTTGCAGTAGAATCCTCCAGGGATGGCTTGTGTCGATGCCGAAGGAAAAGTCTACGCTTTGTAGGACTTGTCGGAAGCGACTGGCTTCGCCTTGACTCCATTGACGGACAATCTGGAGATTGATGGCGTGGAGAAGACCTTGAACGAGGGGAATGCCTTGGCGGCCGTTTCCCAGGACGACAAGGCCAAGAGTAGCACGGGACATGCCAGTGATTGCAGCAGCGTCTGCAATGACATCCCATGGAGCCTCGTGGTGACCGATTAGAACTGTTGGGTTGCCTGATAGGGCGACTTCCTGGAGCATCCACACCCGTCCGAACCAGGTTCTGGTGTAGATGTCGCCGAGGTCGATCCAGTCTTCAGCAGCAAGAGGTGGTAGGCCGTTTCTTTTGAGTACTTCTGGGTCATCAACGATGAAGACGTCCCCATACGACTGGTCCCCAGCTAGCTGAAGGATCTTGGCTTCTGCGCCTGCTGCTAGTTGTCGAGCTACTTCCATAGCTCGAGGGGTCTTGTCTGAAGCAGGGCCTAGCCATATCATGGTCTCGACTGTACTATTGTAGATACTGTCCATGATGGCAACCTGGGAAGAGCGCTCAGAGAGGGTGGCTTGATTAATACAGATGCTGTCGACCCAGAGATACTGTCCAGGTCTGGCGGCGCACAGCTGGGACAGCGCGTCACAAAGATTCGGCAACACCGGAAATGGCTTTCCATTGAGGAGGATGCGTTGTCGGTCATGGGCTGTGTAGAATGACGGATCGCCCTCGGGGGGACCCCAGGTATAGGAGATGGCGACATACGGAGGACATTGGTCCAGAGAGAATGTGTGGAGGGTGAAGGCTGGAGACGAGGAGTCTGTGGTTGTGTCTGGGAGACGAAGGAGGCGGATGTGTTTATGGTCGATCGTGTCACTATATTTGAAGCCAAAGATTGCCTGGGAGATTTGAAAGAGGCTGCTTGAGAAGGCACCTTGCAACAAGTGAGATGCTCTTGACAAGACGCGGCGTATCCGATGGCCTTGAGTGAGGAGAGCGATGAGGGCTGTTGCAGCGGCCAGATGAGTTGGCTGGATCACAAAATGGTAACTGTATCTGAGTCCTAGCCTCATATTGTTGGCCGTGGATGGGAACCCGTCCTATCTTGACGTTCTTGGTGTTGATGTCGTTGGCAAGATCGTGCGGGCAGGGTCATGGTGCTGGATGTCTGCTCAGCCTCAATTGATAGCGAGCGGGTCGGATCTGCGGCTTCATATTTGCCTCTCAACTTTAGCGTCTGTAATTGATTAATAAAGAGATGACTATGGCGTTTAATACATTGTGGTATTAGTATGTAAGAAAAAAAGATGCAAGGTGGAAGACTGTTGCTCATGTGAGCTTGTTAATGGGCCTGGTAAGTTATATCGGATCGCCCATCTTATCATGGCTGTCCAAGTCTGGCACAACATATCAAGGCGCCTGAAAGTATCTAAGCCCGTGTCAGCGCATCTTCTTTGACTCTATGCCTCTAGGTCTATATCTATTCATCATCTGTTCCATCCGAGAAGTAGTCGAACTGCTTCGGAACCTGGATATCCTTCCCTCCTGGTGCATCCGCATCGATCTCGTTAGTCGTAGGTGCCGGCCCATCCTTTGCCGCTGCTGATTCTGCTGACTGGGGAAACAAATGCCCTCTCAGGAGCGTCGTCATCTCTTTTGCCCACTCCCACGGCCTTGCTGTACCTCCAGGCAAGCTGTTGAAGTACTCCCAACCCATGACACCACCAAAGGAACCGTAACGACCTCGCAGCGTCGTGAGAACCATGCTGAGGGGGTTCATGGGCACATAGCCACCGCCATTTTCCGGATTGGTGACGAGTCCGATGACAATCTTCTCCGGGGGCCAGCCCTTCTGGATCATGAGGTCGTACATGAGGGGGTTACTGCAGTCCCCCCAGCCGCAGTAGAACTGCGTGTTATACCAGGCGATGTCGCGACCCCGCATGACTTCGAGGGCCTCGTAGTCGAAGCCGCTGAGGTTCTTTGTGAAGTCGAGCAGAGACATGGCGACGGGTGCCAGGGTGATGATGAAGCTGGGGCCAAAGTCACTACGGAGGCGATCTATCAGTCGAACAATGCCTCCCAGACTCATCTCCTCCTCCACATCCAGGTCTAGACCGTCCAAGCCACGCTCCCGAATCATGTCCCTCACAGGACCGTAGAACCTGTCAAACTGCTCCTGGTCGGCGTCAAGGCGCTGATAGCTCCCCTTGGCAGCACCGCCCAGCATGCCCATGACTTTGACGCCCGAGGCCTGAAGCACGCGGAGCTCGGCCCACATGGTCTGGAAGCGGGGATGAGACGGGTGGTGGTTGTTGAGAGTCATGTCCTCGGGCTTGTCGTTTATGTGGATGGCGGCGACAATGACGTGGGTGATGGCGATGCCGGGCTGCGTGATGAGCGGGAGAGGGGAGATGAGGTTTCCGGAGGAGTCATGATGGGTCTGGTAGTAGGTTATGAGGCGAGGGAGAGGGTCAGAGGAGGGAGGGAGGGGAGGCATTTGGGGCGAGGAACTTGAGATTCGAGATGTTGGGTTGATGTTGAAGTAGAGAGGCTCAAGGTTGCAGGATGCAAGCTTGGGTGGAGGCCGCTGTAACTTTAGGCCATGGCGGGTATGCAGCCACTGAAGATGGGGTTGCATCACGAAACTGAATCTCATCAAGAACGTTTAAAACGGCCAGCTTACTTGCATCAACGGTTTATTTCTCTCCAACGACATATTCGATAAACGATGGGTATCTCTGGCTTCCACCGTAATCTCAGAAATTGACTGCATTCTGCTGCTCCTTTTCCAAATCCTTCACCCTCACCTTCCTACCCACACATCGTCCGGGATACCAGATGGCAAACAGCAACACAGCCAACGCCACGGGGGCGAACTCGAGGCAAGCAAAGTAAATCTCGTTGGAATAAAGGTAGCCACCTAGTCCCTCAGCCGTCTCTGCAAGACGGAAGCACGTTCGCAGATAGATGAGGATGGTGGCTACTGCGAATGCGGCGCAGAAGCTGGTGAGTGTTCTACCTCGTGTACGGATCTCTTGTCGGCTTCGGAAGAGGAAGCTCGCGGTGAGGATGACAAAGACGCCGAGGGAGAAAACCTGGTAGGCTAGACCGCCGAGGAGGATGTTGTTTGCGTCGGTGGGATCGTCGCGGTTCGACTGTCGGACGCCGATGAGAGCAGCACCCGTGATCTGGACCACAGTTGCGATGACGTCGGAAGTAATAAAGAACCACAAGATAGCCTTAGGCGGGAGGAACGAGTATCTGCGTCCGAGTCGGGGAATCAAGGCCGAGAGGATGGTGTACACTCCCGCAGCAAGGAAGACGGGCGCCGTGACGATGAAGAAGTAGTTGAGGATAAAGTACAGGAGATGATACGGATCGTCCTTTGCTGAGAGCGAGCGCGCAATGTATCCGACAATCTCAAACAGCAGCCCGATGGGAAAGGTGATGAAGTACCAGCTCCGGAAGCGAATCGTCTGGACGAGGTGGACGACGAGGAAGACGGCGAACCAGACGGCGGCGAAGACTGCGAGCGAAAAGGCGGGCGTGTAGCCGTAGATGATGACGGGCGTGTCCCAATCGCCGTTGGGATTGGGAAAGTTTGGATCGACGTAGCCATCGATGGGCGGGCCTGGTAGGGGTGAGTCAAAGAGGAAGCTATCGTGAGATTTGACACATACGCCCAGAGCTGTCTTGCCCACTATCACTCATGATGGCCGTGCAACAGAGGAGGAATACAGTTGCAATATCCAACGACTACAGTCTTAGCATGAGGACCCTGCCGAGGTCCTACTTAATTATAAGCTTCTTTTTACACTAAACGCCATAACACCATTCAACGAGGCGCCAAGCACCTCGGCTGTCCTGTCATGAATCATCATTCTCTTTTTTCCGTAAAATGCGGGAAATACGATGAACCCTGGCTGTGGCCGATCTAGGTGGAAAAAGTCGATGAGGTCGACGATAATGTCGGTTGACGATCTGGTTGCCGTTTTGGGCCACTTGTGGCTTGGGATGGATCTTAGATTGGGCTGGCCAAGGGGCGATTCATTTGCTGACGGGTGTAGTTTATGGGGTTTAAACGGCTAGAATTATACCGAGTTGAGCTTTTCATATTTGCTGTTGCTTTGCCCTCTCAATCCAATCTCATGATGGACAACCTGGCGACAACCAAGTCAGGGACGAGCCTCCATACCAGTGAACCACGATAAGCAAGAGCCTCTATTCAATAGATACCAGGTGACTGAATTCAAGTCAACTGAGGAATTGTTTTTGAAATAGAACGTGAGAACTGAACCACGGATAGTTAGGGCATTTATCCAGATCACAAAGGCCTCAACTACCTCATCAAACTCATTGTCGCAACTGGTGAACTCATGGAGCATCCCACGGACACTGCATCATGTCTTCATTCATGACCCTCTCGAAAATGCCCTCTCGAACCTTCTGCAATCTCTTTCTGGCCTCTTCCATTTCCAACTCCCTCTCCTTTAGTTCCCGTTCCACGCTGGCCCTCCTCACTCTCGCGTAGCTTAAGGCATCGTCGAGGATCGAAGCACACCGGGCTGCCTCCTCGCAGCTGTATTTGATGTCGATTCTCCCCCAGACGTCGCCAAGAGCCGAGTTGAGCTGCTTAACAAGAGGCTCGGTGCTGAATCTGGAAAGTACTCCATTGTCCAGTCCTAGCCTCGATATCTGATCCATCATCCTCTCAGTCTGCCTTATGTCATCTTTCGCTTGGTGTAGGGCCCGGCGTTCCATGAGAGTGCTTGATGTCCTGTGAGCCATAAGAGCTTTGTCCATGTGTTGGAGTGTTGCCATCATTGTTTGCGCTGCCTGCTCCTGCAGCTCTACCGCCTTGTCGTGCGCCTCAAGTTTCGCCTTTATCGTGAAGTAAACTGCCAACGCGTCGTTGCTTTTCTGTTCCTCCTCATCTTCTTCAGGAAACGCAGGTGTTGGGCCCGAAAAGATGTCATCGTACAGCTCGTCCAGCTGCCGTTGCACGCCCCGATGCCTTTGGACAAGACTTTGAACACCTCTCAATGTATTTTGCGCCTCAGCTAGCTGGGCTTTGAGAGATGAATTTTGTTCCTGAGCTTTCTGGGCTTGCTGCAGCGTCTCAAAGTAATCTTGTTCCTCCTTGTCTGCCATGCTGACGAACCACTCCTTCTTGCCGCTGGCTGTGATGAGAAACTTTCTGAAATGGCTATCGCGATACTTCTTGTGTGTCTGGAGGTTGGCCAATCGCTCTTGATCCAGGTCGTGGAGTTTATTGTTGGATCGGACCAGTTGATTTTCAAGATCCGACACAATTTTCTGTTGTTGACTGAGAGTTGAGCTCGCATGGCTGGTCTCAGTGAAAAGACGGAGTAGTTCGGCATTCTTGTGCGAGGCGTCTCGTATCTCTGCTCTGATATTCGACATTTGAGGAAACTTCACGTTGACAGATTCGAGACAAGAAGCTAACAGGTTTGAGTGTCAATGAGAAGTCAACATTAGATCATCAGATTCAAGAGTCAGCCTACAAGACCCGCCAAGCAATCCTCGATGCAATATCCTGGTTCTTCACGTGGCTGTGTTCTACAACTAGTTGAAAGCGCACATTCAAGCACGGGCTTGATACAAGTTTGGTATCTCGGCGACTGGGAGCTGAAAGTTCAACTCAGCCTTGGAGGATCCGATACCTGGATAGGAATCATCACCTTTGGCTGGCGACTCCGCCGTCGGGAGTCACGAAGTCGGTGTTTAGCACATCCAGGCAGCAAATAAACAAAACAAGTTTCAGGATGAAATTCATAAATCATGGAAGAAATGAGTGAAATTCATGTATTTGGTTACTTCCATCACATTAAAAGAATGGGGAAGCATTCCTCGTCACGCACCTTATTCTCGGAGCTCCGGGTTTTGCCGTGCCGGGTTTGAGATCGGAGCTTCCTCGCCGAAGCTCCAGCTCCAGCAACCCTCATCGCCATTCATCCGCAAATGGCTTCACAAAGGGCCCGTCTCTCCCGTCTAGGGAGCCTCGGCGCCTTGACGCGGCCATCGAGGCCCCCGGGCGCCTCGATATGTCCCTTCTGCTCCGTCAGCTCGGCCAGCCGGATGCGCCCACGAGCTCGTCGCGATGCCCGCTTCAATTCGACCGTCTCGACCTCTGAAAATGCCGGAAACCCACGCGCCGAGCTCGAGCAGCACCTCCTCGATATGCAGAAACTCGGCCCGCTCCTGGTGAACCCCTCGCGAATGCAATTGGCTCTGCAGGGCTTGCGGCAAGCGCCTGGCCAGGAAGTGGTGAGGGTAGCAATTCTTGGCCTGGGACCTGGCTCCAGCGCCGGCGAGACGGCAAAGGACGTGTTGAGGCTGCTAGTGACGGACCCTTTGAAGGACGAACAAGAATGGGAGCGCCAATTGAAGGATCACGACCCCAAAAAGCCCCTCATTGTGCGCATCAGGTCGAAAGCGGAGGAGCAAGGAATTCTCTCTGTCAGCAAGACGAACCTGCTGAGCGAGATTAATGTCTCTTCTGCAGACTGGAACAACTTTAATCTCGAATTACTTTTCATGGAGACAATCATCCCGTACCCCGAAGGAGACAACTACGTCGCGAGGATCAAGATTGTGGAGGATGTGCTCGTTCCCACGGTTGATATTGCTTCAGCCGAAAATCAGTCAACACCGGTCACCACTCCAGTGCACAGAGCCCTTCTGGTCGGGGACGGCATGAAAGGGGCGGTCAATGCGACACGGTTGCCGTTCCTGGAGGAGGAGGAAGCCGTCATGAGGGCCGTGAATTTGAAGGGCATCGACCGCACCCAGTTTGAGGCTCCTTTCGAGACAGTCGATCTCGCCAGCGCAGAAAAGGGCATGGCGCTCTTCCGCCAGAGCACGCAAAATGCTATGGAATATGAGCGGTTATGGACCAGCAGCAATTTCCCAATCCTAGCTACTTGGCTCAAGTCGGGCGTTGCGTCTTCAGGCGATACGACAAAACCAGCAGTCCGACGGCTTATCACCTCGATTTTGGAGAGCGTTTGGGCGAGATGCAAGGAGGAAAATCACAATCAGATCAAAGATATCTACATCAAGGCCCACGCGAAGAAGAAGCTGGCCCTCTCGCCCAACCTAAACAAGGGGCTTTCATCATGGGCACAAAAGGCACACGCAGAATTGCAGGACGAGCTTGATCTCGCCTTTACGGGCCAGCGATGGCGAAAGCTGGGATGGTGGCAGCTCTTCTGGCGGGTCGACGATGTGGCCATGCTCACAAACGAGATGCTGAGCCAACGGTTCCTACCGACAGCAGAGCAGGAACTTGTCTATCTGACTGGTCAGATTGCAGAAGCCGCAAAGAACACACAGCAATACCCCCAACCGCCCTCAGTTCAGGATGCGCCCACCCCAGAGCCTCAGCTGAAGCGTCTCGGTTCTAGGGAGCTCGAACCTTTGGTCCCGGTGACGGCTCGCCCAGCCCTCCCTAAATGGCCCGGTCATATTGCCTTTACCCGCAAGTATCTCCAGAACGAGACAATTCCAGCGCTTCAGGCTCTGGCACAGAAACTCGTCATGCAATCCCTAGGGACATCAGGACTCACCACCTCACTCGCCGCTCTCCTTTATGTCTCCTCCTTCTCTTCCACCATCTACGAAGCAGGTGCTGTTGCAGCACTGGGTTTCATGTGGAGTATGAGCCGACTACAGAAGAAGTGGGATGCGGCACGAACGTTCTGGGAGGGTGAGGTTCGCGAGGAGGGCCGGAAGGCTGTTCGAGCGGTTGAAGAGAGCGTTGCCGATGTGCTCAATGGAGAGGAGAAATCGACACGGACAGACGATGATGAGGCGACAAAGGTGTTGAACGAGGTTCGGCATCTGATCACAAAGGCATCGGATGCCCTCGACCGTATGAAGTAGAGATCGTGTACATTAGAAAAAGCAAGTGAAAGGCACATGTGCTGATAGATGGTGGCGAGATACCAGGCGTAACGGACGCCTTCTTTTTTGTCATCTACTCAATCTCGACAACCACTCTCTCCCTTGGGGTTTATCCCAAGAACCAGGCTCTCTCCCATTGCATGTCCTCCTTCTAGACTGGTATCGCACCTGAGCCTGCCTTCGCCCCCACAGCCATTGTTCATTTTGCAAAAGAGAACCCAAATAACCTGAACGCCAAGCACATGCCACCGCCGCGCCGCTAGGTGTATATCCCCGTGAAATGTCCGTCTATCGTCCTCGACCACCTGCGCGCGCGCGGCTGACGGTCGCGCGACCTCTAGCGAGACCGACACCGCGGCCGCGGACGTTTCGGCTGCGGAACATGGGCGCGTTGCGGAGCATGTCCGGGACGATGAAGAAGCGCACGTGGGAGCCCCGGATGTAGACCTGGTCGAGGTGGGAGACGCGGCCGTCGCGGGCGGTGACGGTGATATCCTTGAGCTGAACATTCATGTTGTCCTCGGCTGTGCGCGCATGTTAGTCAGAGTTCCAGGAATATGATCGGAAGGGAGGGGTGGAAGGCGTACCATCGAGGAGCTTGCCGCGGTAGGTCTGGCCAGAGGTGATTTCAAGAGTAACAATGTGGCCCTATACCAAGACGGATTAGCCTTCATTGGATTTTGAAGAGGACTTGCGCAAGAAAAGTGTACGGACCTGCGCCTCGTTGAGGAGCTTGATAGGGATACCGATTGTGGACGTCATGATTGCGGTGGGGACTGTTCGAGTTCGAGTTGCTGTATCTGAGGAGGCCGAGGCTGAGCTGGAGCTTGGGATATCGTGAAAATTGGCGAGGCTTGGTGGTGAGGGAGCGGCAGGTGGAGAAATGTTAGTCCGAGCCGATGAGTGGCACTGTCAGTGATGACACTGTACGAAAGAGTGCGACTTTCGGCGAGATGCACAGTGCCTAACAGAATCACGTAGTTGGGCATACTTCGAGAGCCTCAGTGGGAGAGCCCATCTTGTTATTGATCCTTGGGTATAACTTTCCAATGTGAATTGTAACTGTATAATCAAACAAATCGCCAAATACAAAATCCCATTCCCCGACCCGCCAATCATCAATCATAATACTACAAGAACAAAACATCCAGAGCACTCGGTTGCTTACAAGGAATCTAGCCACTTGCTCACCTTGACATTCGAATTCATCTGTCTCTTGTCCACCTCCAGCTTCTTCCTCTCCTTCTTCTTTGGCACGGCAGGTTGTTGTTGATGCTGCTGCTGTTGTTGATGCTTGCGTCTTGATATTCTTGGTTTCGACGCCACGAGCGCTTTTCCGTACGTATTTTCAGGCTTGGGCGGTGGTAATAATGCGCCGCTCATCAACATCTTGCGGTCTTCAACAGCGGGAGGCCCTGAGATGTAGTCGCGCTCCTTGTACTGGACCCTCGGGAGCGGCTGGAACGGCGAGGGCTCGACGGTGGTGGGCGTCGTCCCCGAGCACGTCGACAGCTCTGGAGTCTGCGTTGGCGGTGTGGTGGCGTAGCGGTTGCGCATCATGGCGTCGTTGAAGCCCATGAACTCGTAGTGGATGTATCCGCCGACATTGTCCGAGATGATCGAGTTTCTGCCGTCGGGTATCACCCTCGCCGTCTCCTCGTAGGAGATGTAACGCGCTCGGTAGTAGTACGATCCCGAGGCATGGAGAACCCATTCGGACCATTGGGTAGTCGGAGTGCCTCTGAATCCGCCCGAGGCCGGAGGCTTCAATGCCGTGACTGCTTGTGCTTGGGGCGCCTCGAGTCTATGCCGCCGACGTCGCCTAGGTTCGTTCGCCTCATTCATGGTCAGTTCAGGTACGGTTCAACTGGCCTCGGGCAATTGATTGTTTTCTTTGGTAACAGGGTGATGGGATGGAGAAATGTGGCGAGCATCAGGCGCACACGCGAGCGAGGATGCGCTGTTGAGATATAAGCCGCGGGGGTGCCCATCAAGTCTCAGCATGATGGGAGCCTGCATCAAAACAACTGCAGCTCAGCGACGATTTACACCTAAAGGCATTGGGTGGCCCTATTACCAGTCGACAGCCTCACTGTCGGACCCCCTCCCTAACGCCGCCGAGGAAGCCCGCATGCAAGTCGAAGCACACAAGGCAGCCTCTCGTGTATCCAGGAACGCCATCATGGTCGAACCATCAGCGGCAGGTTCACCATGATTGGGGGTTCGGCTGCCGGCCACCCAGCGCGGGCAGGCTGACCCATGCACTGGGCAACACCAGTTGGCTGAGGAGATTTTTGAGGAGCCCATCGAAGCCTGACATGACAGCGTCGAACAGGTGTCCTTGCATCTGACTTGCCCAATTGAAGGGTTGGGGAAGGCCTGCGAGGGCCCTGATTTGGCGACGCCTGTGGGCTGAGGCCGCCTCGTAGGTTGCCTCGATTTGGCATTTGCGGCCTTCCAAGACGAGACTGCGCGTTCCACTGATGCGAGTTGGGGTGAGATGGATGTTGGGGTAGGGAGAGCCGTGTAACCAGGGCGCTTACAAGAGAGACAATCCCGTAGGTCCGTAAAACGAAACCGCGTAATAGACAATCACAGTCACACTCCCTGCGTTGGTGACGACCGATTGGGATGAATGGATGACAGGTAAAAGGATCACCCGGGTCGAACAGTAAGTGGTACCGATAAGCAATCTGCTCTCGAGCAGACCGGCGTAGGTATTATTGCGTCTCTGCCTTGTCCTCCGTCTCATCCGCTGTCACTGCCACTGCCGCTTGGGTATCATTTCCTTGCTTGCGCTTCTTCTTGGCCGCCAGCTTCTCTCTCGTCTGTTGCTTCCGGGCCTGCTTGTTGAGGCTACCAATGACTCCGCCCTCCTTTCCGCAGGGCCACTTCTCCCATGCCGCCGCCTCATCCTCCTCGGTCCATTCGCGCGGCAGTACCGCAAAGGTGAGGTAAGACGTGTGGGTTTTGAGATCCGTCTCGGGTCGGTGGTAGAGCTTGCCGTGCATCCATGGCTTCGAGTCCTCCTGCTGCTGTCCATTGGACTTGGGTGCTGACGCCGGCGTGTCGACGTCCATGGCCGACGAGTCACCGTCGCCGTTCGCTGCCTGAAGCTGCGCCTTGTGGAATTCCTTGGTCTTGCGGTTGATTTCCTTGAGTCTCTCTACCGCCTCCGTCACGTCCGCAGGTGCCAGGATGTTGCCTCTCTCGTTGGGAAGATTCGCTCCGATACGCTCACGGACCACGTTGAATCGTCGATGTGAGATTTCAACCATGTCGATGTCGGTCCAACCCAAGAGTCTAAGCTCCTCTATCGTCCGTGTGACTTGTTCTATGCAGGGCGAGAAGGTGCAGATGTGGACAGACTTCTTAGGATCCAGAGGTGAAACCCATTCTGGTGTCTCGGCATCGCCGTCTTTGCTCGCCTTGTCGGGTCTCTGCCGTGAGAGGTGGCGGAGGGCTTCCCATGGAGCTGGTAGGTCGAGGAAGACGGCGTTGGCGCGGGGAGATTTGCCATCGACAAGGAATCCTTCGTTGTAGACATCTCGATGTGAAATCTTGACAATCCCATCCAATTTGTGATTGTGAATCTCCTCCTGCATTTTGTTATACCGTGGCTCGTGGAACTCAAAGCTGAAGACCTTGCCCCTCACGTCGTCCTCATCCTTCGGGTAGCCATTGTACACGGCTCTCGCAGATGCATGCGTGAAGCTGCCGCTTCCGGCTCCCGCCTCAATGATACGAGTGCCAGGCACCGCTCGAATTCGTTGCAGGATATAGCTGTAGTCGGGGGTGTACACAACCTGGGTTCGGTGGGGCAGGCTGCTCGTCCAGAGCTCAGGAGTTGGTCGCAAGATATGAATGAAGCCGCTAGAGGCAGTCACTGCCTTCTTGACCTGCTTGGTCTTTGCATCCGCGACATCATCGTCTGGACCAGTCGTCGTCGGTGTGTCTTCGTCCGTGGCGTCTCGGCGTCGCTTACGCCCTCTTGAGCCTGTATCAACGGCCGAGGCGCGAACTTGGGATCCCCAGGGGATGTTGAGCAGTGTTGAGTGAGGGAATGATCCGAACCGAGTGTTCAATGTTGCGCCTTCAAGATAGCCATCGACAGCTCCTGTTGACTCCTCGAGGGTGATGGGCTGAAGATTGTCGCGAGACAGCAAGACAATTGCGAGGTTCCCAGGACTTGTGACGTTTCCTGGCTCGAGAAAGGGGGATGGTTGAGCCATTGTCGCGATTACAGCCTCGTGCGCGGCTGTGGAATAATTTGATATGTGTCAGAGAGGATCTGTTCGCGACAAGGCAAAAAATATTTTGAGCGCGAGGCTGCAGACAATCGTCCATGGACTAGCTGCCCCACTACAAATACAGTGAGGGGCACTGAGCCCATGCACTAAAGTGGACTATTGACGAGGCTGCACAATGGTACTTGGCGGGGGATGCCACTATGGGTTCCAGAGCGCTCTATCCCTGTAGGTGAGGTGCTATCCCCTGTAGCTCAGGCCAGAGAAGGAGGGTCCTCGAAATTTGATTGATGGCGTCTTTCTCTCCCTCCGACTCGTTCGTTCCTCCAAGGTGACTCAAGCCGATACTTTGATATACTTGTCCTCCCATCCTCTTCTCTTCTCTCACGATACCCCCTTTCCCTTCGCTTCCTTCTCCTTCTCCTTTTAGCGTCTGGATGAATATATATCGCCTTCGTTCCCTGGCAAGAATCTCCCCTCCGTTGTCCCGATTCCGACCCCTCCATCGATCATACTCGTCCCGCCCAAGCTTCAGCACCACCGCCATGGAGTCGCTGAAGCTCTACAACTCGCTCAACCCGGGCGCTCCAGTTCCCTTTGTCCCCATTGAGAAGGGCAAGGTTGCCTGGTACGCTTGCGGTCCGACCGTGTACGACAAGAGTCATCTGGGTCACGCGCGCAACTATGTGTCGACCGACATTATCCGCCGTATTCTGCAGCACTACTTTGGCTTCGAGGTCAACTTTGTCATGAACATTACCGACATTGACGACAAGGTATGGATGAGGAGCTGCTGAGGGGCCTGCGACTTTGTCTAAACCGCAGTTAGATCATCATCAAGGCTCGACGACAACGTTTGCTTGATCTCGAGAAGAACAAGACCTACTCCCAGGACGAACTTCGGGAGCTCGCCCTCGCCGCCTTCCGAGCATACGCCAAGAGCAGCTTGCCTTTGCTTCTCAACGACGGAGAGGACCTCGATGCGACCAACTATGCCCAACGGAGAGAAGCCGGATATGGGGGAGTGCTTGCTGGTGGGACCATCTCTGGAGAGGGCAGGCCTGGAGATGACGAGGCAAAGGTCAAGATGCACCTCAGCAACATGACAGCGGCTGCATATGCCATCAATGGGGGACAGATCTTCCCTGGCACCGACGAGATTCTCCTCCCCTACCTCGACTCCCTTTACAAGGAGACTATCGACACTAGCGATCAGACCATGTTCACCGATCTTACCCAGAGCATGGAGGCTCTGTTTATGGAGGATATGGATGCCCTAAACGTTCTCAGGCCCGACGTCATCACCCGTGTCACTGAATACGTTCCCCAGATCGCCAAGTTTGTTGAGAGAATTGTCGACAAAGGATTCGCGTACGAGGCCGAGGGATCCGTCTACTTTGACATTTCCGCATTTGAGAAGGCTGGCAACACCTATGCGCGATTGCGGCCCGACAACCGAAACGACAAGTCTCTTCAGGAGGAGGGTGAGGGATCACTCTCCAAGAATCTTGGTGGAAAGAAGAACCCGGGCGACTTTGCCCTGTGGAAGAAGTCCAAGGCCGGCGAGCCTTACTGGCCCAGTCCCTGGGGAAATGGTCGCCCTGGATGGCACATTGAGTGCTCAGTTATGGCATCTGATGTTCTGGGCGACCAGATGGACATCCATTCTGGTGGTATTGATCTTGCATTCCCTCACCACGACAATGAGCTGGCCCAAAGTGAGGCCTATTTCTGTGAGCATGGCAAGGGAGAGCACACCTGGGTCAACTACTTCCTTCACATGGGCCACTTGTCCATCTCTGGTTCCAAGATGTCCAAGTCTCTGAAGAACTTCCAGACTATTCAGGATGCGCTGGCTACGAATTACTCTCCCCGAGGCATGCGAATTGTCTTCCTGATGGGCCGATGGAACGATGGTGTTGAGATCTCGCCCGATATGCGATTGCAGGCTGACAACTGGGAGTCTACCATCAGCGTAAGTGTGTCCTGAGCTAAGTTTGATAGTTGTGTCTTTCTAACACATGCAGAACTTCTTCATCAACGTCAAGGCTCTGCTTGCGGAGGCTGGTATCTCGAGTGGTGTCAAGTCACTATCTATCAACGAAGATGCCAAGCCAACTGAGGGTCTGTTGGTCGAGCTCGAGCAGGCGAAGCAAGAATTTGAGGCTGCTCTGACCAACTCTTTCGACACACCACGAGCCATGTCGGTCATTCTCAAGCTGGTCAACACGGCCAACGTTCACCTGAGGGACAACAAGGACGCCGACCTTGCAGCTCTCGAGACCATTGCTCGATGGATTACCAAGATTGTTGGCATCTTTGGCCTCGACTCCAACGCGACAGTTCCATATGACGGCCTTGGCTGGGCGACAGTCATTGCTGCTGACGTCGAGCCCAAGACGGCTGTGCAGCCCTACGCAGAGGCCTTTGCCTTGGTCAAGTCAGACGTTTCCGACTTGTCGCTGGAGAACGAGGCTATCTCTGCACTGCTCGAGCAGAATCCTACCGCCGAGTTTGAGTCTATCGCTTCGAGTGGTTCGCGTGATCCTGAGCAATTAGCACTGCCCTACCTTCGCGCCGTGTCCAAACTCCGAGATGAGCTTCGTCGAATCGTCTCCAGCCAGTCCCCTGAGACCAAGAAGGCAATTCTTGCTCTTACAGATCGCATCCGTGACGAGGATCTCACCAACCTGGGTGTCTACCTGGATGATCGGCCCGACAACCAGGCTTCTCTGATCAAGTTCGTCCCGGCCGCTGAGCTGATTGCCGCTCGTGAAGAGAAGGCCGCTCAAGCCGCCGAGAAGGCTCGGAAGAAGGAAGAGGCCCGTCTTGCTCGGGAGAAGGCTGAGCTGGAGGCCCGAGAAAAGGCCAAGGTGCCGCCTGAGGAGATTTTCAAGGGCGATGAGAGGTACAGCGCCTGGGACGAGCAAGGACTGCCAACCAAGATGAAGGACGGAAGCGACGTGCCCAAGAGTCAGCTAAAGGGATTGAAGAAGCAGTGGGACCGACAGAAGAAGGCGCACGACGATCTCAAGGCCAAGGGTCTTTTGTAGATGCAAGATCAAATATAGGCGCGATGCTGGTGTAGATACAAGGAGGAGTTTAGAGGCAAGAAAAGCGACCGAGGGCATGAGCAATTGACTGACGATGACTTTCACCTTGCTGAATGAGCACCATCTTTTGACCATGGATTATCACATTTTTAGCTCGGATTTCGGCACCGTTAACATGACAAGAGTCGAGCTCGCAATCCCGAGGAGTCGTGGGTTTCATGCGCATGTCGTGATGTAAACCCTGCGATGAGGAAGCATGGGACAACACCGAGGCTGAGGAATCAGCGCGGGTTCGGAGAGGCCAAGACAAGTCCAGACAGGCCAATTACCAACAAACGCGACTCTGAATCTGAGGCTGAAATCCAGATTGAGTTTGTTCGGTTAACTCATAATGGTGTAGTCAGCGTCTGGTACCAGACAGACGGTGAAGCTATACCAAGTCCAACGGCAGTCTAGACTATTGTGCAAGACTGCCGCATGATTGCCCAGACGCTTACATGACAATGCAGCGTCACGCTAGGGGATATATCCCAACGAGGTTCACGAATGGGACGCAGCGGGAATGTAAGGGCTGGGGGGGGATTCTCTACTGGCACTTGTCGATTGCGTGACTGCAAGACTAGATGGCATATACTCCACAACCCCCGAACTTGTCCCACGCTGGGGACGACATCATTCGCAAACGGGGATTAGCTCGTGAGGAGTGCCGCGGGTCGTCGCGAGGTAGGCGATGTTCCTTGGGGATAAGAAGAGGGACATGTCCCTCGAGGATCATGTTGATCATTCAGGGCATCTCTTGTCAGCTGTTACAACATCAACCATCCACCACAGATGGAGAAACATATTGACGAGGCTGCGGTCAGCGGCCAGAACAGCGGCAGCAACAGTGATGTCGACGCCATCGAGGTTGACTGGACCGAGGAAGAGGAGAAGAGATTGGTCCGAAAGTAGGACTTGTCGATCGATTGTTTCTCTTCTACTTTGCTAATATCTGCTGTCTCTTAGGATTGATCGAACAGTCATGCCGCTTCTGATCCTGGGATTCTTTGCCCTTCAGCTGGACCGAGGAAACATGTACGTTGACGCAACTCAACGCCTGTCTTATCGTGCAAACTGTTAACCTGGTCAATAGTGGAAACGCGCTTACAGACTTCTTCTTTGAGGATGTGGGCATTACGCAGAACCAGTTCAACGTGGGCCAACAACTCTTGTCTTTAGGAATTGTCCTTTTGGAAGTCAGTTCTCCTCAATCCCACACCTCGATCTTATCGTCTGACCCTTTTAGATTCCCAGCAACGTTATCCTCTACCGTCTTGGACCATCCAAGTGGATCGGCTCTCAGATTCTGGCATGGTGAGCTGAGCAACTTTACCCTTGCCTCTTGACACTATCCTGACTCTTCTCCAGGGGTCTCGTCGCCACTTTCCAGGCTTTCCAGAAGGGGTTGGCTGCGTTCCTCTCGACCCGACTTCTCCTTGGGTAAGTTGTTTCTCTCTATTTATTCTCATACAAGTAACTTACTTTACATGGACAGTCTCTGCGAGGCTGGTTTTATCCCCGCTGGTCTATACACCATTACCCGATGGTACAAGAGGGATGAGACTAGCAAGCGGTTCTCTTTCTACTTTCTCGGAAACATGATTGCCTCGGCTTCTTCTGGTCTCATCGCGTATGGAATGTAAGTAAAGGGCATCTCAACTTGTAGATGGCTAGCTAACGACGATAGTCTACACATGCGAGGCATTGCCGGACTTGCGGGTTGGCAATGGCTGTTCATTGTAAGTGTTGATTCATTATTCATCATAAATAGCATTGACTAACAAGACCAGCTCGAGGGCATCTTTACCATCCTCACGGGACTCGTCTTCTTATCTCTTTTCCCAGACAGCACCTACAACCCCATCTCTGTCCTCAAGATCCGTCTCTTCACCGAGGACGAGTCGCGCATCCTGACCAAGCGAATCCTGCTCGACGACCCGTCCAAGATCCACGTCAAGCCCCAGATCACAAAGCAAGAGTTTAAGAATGTGGTATGTACATATATCTCTGTTGAAGCTATAGGTGTCTAATTTTGTGCAGCTGACCAACTGGAAACTTATTCCTCACGTCATTACTACCATCGCGGGTCTTGCACCGGCCGGCACTATGGGATCTTACTCGCCTACCCTTGTGAGGTCGTTTGGATACGGGAGACTCGAGTCAAATGCTCTTGTTTCCATTGGCGGTTGGGTTCTCATCCTTAGCAATCTGCTCTGGGGTTATCTGGGGTACGTTGATGAATGCGTGTTGTACCAAGACGAGAGCTAACCGGTGATAGTGACAAGCTTCGGATGCGTGGTCCCCTAGTGACGCTTGGCGTTCTCATCTTCTGGGCCTTTACGGTATGTTGACTTCTTGGAAAGATTGGGCTTGTCTAACTTGAGTCAGATCGGAGATCGTCTCCTCATCGAGTCAACTGATGGACATAAGAGATTCGCTCTCTTGACTTGCACCCTCAGCTTCGGCTGGCAATGGCGTAAGTTCAAAGTCGGGAACCATTCCCTCGGAATCAAGACTAACAATCACCTCCAGACCCTCTCAACGGCTCCTGGATGGCTCTCAATTCTGGAACAGCTGGCGAGCGCTCCATCACCATGGCCATCCTCATCATGTCAGCCAACGCATCCGGCATCATTGGAAGTCAGCTATTCCAGCAACAAGATGCGCCCCTGTATGAGACTGGCTGGACTGTGATTGTGGCGGTCGTGTCTGTTGGCTTGGTTGCGTCTGTTGTTGCCAACTTGCAGTACTATTTCCTGAATGGTCGACGGATTGCCCGTGGAGGATTGAAGTACAGTCCTTGATCTGGCTATCGGGGGGCCTGGGACTTGTGAATTATGAGTTTCATAAGTGTGGACTTGGGAGCAATGCTGAGTATTGGGGAATAGAGCACAGGTGTGGCCAGGTGCTTCAAGATCAGCCCAGGTAGTTTGAAGAAACTAACAACTAGAGATTAGAGATTTGGATACAATACAGAGAACCTCTGCCTACCTGTTTGAGATATCTTTTGCCAGTTCATTCCAACCACATGGCTGCTCAGATGCTCACTCTAGCCCATCTCCAAGGTATCCAGCGACGGCGACAATACAGCCTTATGCTTCAATTTCTTTATTGAAGTTTAGTTTACCATTTATCTTTGCCAATGGTATTTCTCTTCGCTCCAGACTAAGGAGAATGACAGCCAAGTGGGACAAACCGCCAGACTATTGAAAGCCGTCAATAGTTCCCTGGTCAATTTCCACGCCACCACAGCAACACTAAGAGTGGGCGGCTGAAACTTCCCTTCTCGTTCGCATAGCATTGTTGTATTTCCTTGGTTTCTATGGGGACTTCACGCTTCCTCCCACTTGAGATTGTGTTGCATCACCACCATCCCAGGGGCCAACCATTCACTGCTTCGCCAAAAGACACCTTGCAGATTCAGGATTGAATTAGCCATTAAGAGGATATCATGAAGGAATACTAGAAAACTACTTGGCCTCCTTCTTAGCCTTGTCCGCAATCTCCTGAGCCTTCTCAGACTTCTTCTCAAGCACACGTCTCAACTCTTCAACAGTCTCCTGGAAGAGCTTCTCCCCCTCCTCCCTGTGCTTCTCTGCCACCTCACCCAGCTGCTGCAGCTTGTGCAGGACATCTTCGCCTTGTGGAATCTGCTTGATGTACTTGTCCAGGTCTACCCAGCCATCTGCGAGCTCGGAGCCCTTGGACTTGACCTTTTCCGTCGCATCCTTGACGTACTTCTCGAGACCGCCCAGATCGCCAGAGTCGACGGCCGACTTGACCTTGTCAAAGATCTCCTTGGCGTTTCCCCGCTTGAGAGCGTCGGCGTTCTTCTCGAGGAGCTCCTTGATCTTGGGGTTCTTGTCAAGGTAAGGCTTGGCCTCTTCGAGACCCTTCTTCCATGCCTCGTCGCCCAGCTTCTTGACCTGCTCGACCTTTTCCTCGATGAGCTTGCGCGCCTTGTCTATGCTGCTGGCGCTGAAGCCTCCGGCAAAGATATCCTTGACCTGCTTCCAGGTCTCGTCTACCTGCTTCTTCGCCTCGGGACCATACCGCTCGCCAAGCTCCTTCAGCTGGTCGACGTTTCCGCCGAGCTTCTCCTTGACTTGAGGATGGTTGTCGATGATGTCGCTGATGGCGTCACCAGCGAGGTTGGCGATCTTCTTGGAGAGATCGGCGAGGACATCGTAGGCCTTGTACGCGGTTTCTAGGCTCAGGCCTGACTTGGAGAGATCCTGAAACTGCTTGTAGGCGTCGTTGACGAGCTTGTCGGCCTCATCCTTGTTGTTCTCGCGGACCTTGTCCCAATCATTGAAAGCAGCGTCGACGTAGGCCCGGCCACCAGGGATCCATCCGACGTATGAGTAGGCAAACTCCTTGATATGGTTGACGGCCTGTTCAGCAGTGGGAGTCTTCTCCTGCAGCTTCTTGGCGGCAACCTCGTACTTCTTCTCAGCCTCCTTAGCAGCCTTGTTGAGTTTTGAGGCAGTTCTTCCAGCAGGGGTGAATGAATAAACGCCGTAGAAGATTGCAGAGCCTACAACACCTCCAGCTATACCAGCTGCGAGGTGTGTGTTGCTCGAGCTGGCGCTGCCTGTGGAAGTCGATTGAAGGCGAATATGTTGACGGCGGGGGACACGAACAGAGCGTGCCGCTCGGGGGAGGCCGGATCGAATAAGAGGGTGAGCGGGGATCATGATGCCGAAATGGGAAGAGATGAGGGACGTCGAGCTTGATGAGGGGTGGTTTGATGTAGATCAAGGTGAATTGAAGGAGAAAGAAGGAGTTGAAGATGATGGAAACGTACAAGACAAACAAGCTGGCACTTGCTACATTTTGAATGTTTCCCATTCCCAATTGGCATGACGTACCTACTTCACCATGACGACAAATAAACAAACGCCTCCCTCTGGAGCTCAGCTCAGGAACAAAGCTCCGGCTGGTGACGTCAATGACGCTACGATGCGGACATTGCGGGGGCAGAAGGCGTTCCCCACGTGAGACAGTCAACCAATTGTCCAACCGCGTTCGTGTTTCTCGTCATGGCAAAGTTTGGAAAACGCCATGAAGAAAGGCTTCTAATCGAGATCTTGATCAGGGGCAGTGAGCGGGCTCAGCCGCTTGTTACGTCACGACTGGAGTGAGCTACCTGGGTGTGGTTGATGTCGGCTGTAGGAGTTGGAGGAGTAGCCTCGGTCTATTCCAGAGGCATAAGAACAGGAATTTAGAGTTATTGGCTACTTGAGATGTCTCGGGGATAGATGATGTCGGCGAAACAGAGGATTGACGAGTGGTAGGGGTGGTGAAATAACAACGGGGAGGCCCCGAGTCGAGTGATCTAACCTAGACCATCAAAATTACTTCAAACTGTCACATGCTATTAGGTACCCTGACAAGAGGGACAACAGATGAGGATATAGTCACAGCGAGGTGATAGTAATAAGCGCCTTGGAGCATAGACACGGGTCTATAGGCGAACAACAAGTATAAGGTCGATGAGACTTGGAGGTGAGAATTTATTTTATTGCAGGAGGCATAAAAACATCCAGTTTCAGATTATCCCGTGTAATACCCAAGGATAAGTATGGCTTGTAGCTGACAACCCCAATTTAACATAAATTCCCCGGGTTTGGTTGCTATACTCGGGGAGCAGGCCATGCCACCTCCCTATTGCCTTCAACGGCCAAGCTGAGGAATGCTGCACGGTCGGTTACCAGAGTAACTGAACCAAAGGTCATCCCCATTCACCATAAGCTTCTGTGTTGGATAAATCAGTTTGTATTGCTAGGGTCATTGATTGTGTCGCAAACAGAGTGTAACCAACACCTAGCAGATCCCGACGGGCAGCCGCAGCACTCAAGATTGTACACCTTCTCGTTGGTTCCAGGCTTTAAGTCATCCCCCATTTCCACAGGACTATTTCTTCACCGTGCTATCCAATAACAACACCCCCAAGACGCACAATCAAGTACTCAAGAAGTCAGCCCTCCAGGAATGCTGCTGCACTTCTACCCAATTATGAAGCCTTGCATCTAACCAAGTCCGATATAGTGTAGTGGTTATCATACCGCGTTTTCATCACTGGAAACGTGCCGCGGGGACCGGGGTTCAATTCCCCGTATCGGAGTTTGTCTTTTGCCCTTGTCACCTTTTCCTTTTTGTCACTGCCTTTCCCTTTCACCAAACCTCCATGTAGAATCACTTCCTTTTTATGCTTCGTGTCAACCTGCCGCATATGTGCTGGTGAAGAGTGGGGCTTCTCGGGTGGACCCTCCGGATGCCGGGAGCCCCACTAGCCGTCCTCCCCTCCACCTCCTCCGACGCCGCATCTTCAACCTTGAGGTTGCCCGATTCTCTTCTTGCCCTTACCCCAAGATTGCCCGAGCACATACAACCTGTGCTCTTATCCTTGGTCGCCACTGTCCTCCCACCTCTATCTGCCGAACCCGACCTCTTCCGCTGGAAGAACACCCCGCATCATGACGTCCACCGCCCACCGCCGTCTTCTCCAAGAGTATCGCGCGCTCACCAACAACCCTCCCGAGGGCATCACCGCCGGCCCCATCTCCGAGGATGACCTCCTCCACTGGGAGTGTCTGATCCAGGGTCCCGAGGGCACGCCGTTCGAGGGCGGGGTCTTTCCCGCAGAGCTCAAGTTCCCCAAGGATTACCCCCTTGCCCCGCCATCTATGAAGTTCCTCGCCGATGTGTGGCACCCGAACGGTAAGCACAAGTCAAAGGCGGTCGCAAGTTGGTCCCGGTCCTAATAGCTGTCAAGTGTATCCCAGCGGCCTAGTCTGCATCTCCATCCTCCACCCTCCCGGTGACGACCCCAACCACTACGAGCACGCCTCCGAGCGCTGGTCCCCCATCCAGTCCGTCGAGAAGATCCTCATCTCCGTCATGAGCATGCTTGCCGAGCCCAACGACGAGAGTCCCGCCAATGTCGAGGCCGCCAAGATGTGGCGTGAGCGCCGCGGCGATTATGAAAACAAGGTCCGCGAAGGAGTGCGGAGGATGCTAGGACTGTAGCGACTCGAGGGGATATCAACAGAACAGGAGTATTGGCGCAAATTCTACGTGGGCATGGCATAAATACATATACATAGCATGGTGTTCGGCAGCGGCACGGCCGCTTAAATCAACATTCATATACTCGTCCCTCCCAAGGCATGCATGCATGCATGCTTCTATCGTGATCAACGCTCTACAAATACCGCTACTTCATGCTCATCTCATGCATAATCGCTCACAGCCCATTGTCTGCCTTGAACTTGTCCCAGCTCTCGTTCAGTGTACTAAATACCAGCCCAGCAATCAATCTCACCTCGGTGTTTGCGTCTTGCGGAAGCTGAATGCGTCAGAACAATGTTCTACAGATAGTGAGCGGACTTACCTTGTCGGGGTGTGTCTTTGCGATCGCCTTCATATAATTGATCTTGACCTTATTGGCCATAACCAACTCATGCAAGCCCACCTTCTTCCACCCACTACCCTCCCACAGGACAGTGTCGAGACTGGCAATCAGTGCCCGTAGGTTGTCTCGCTTTCCGTCACGCCAGGTAGAGATCTTTGCATCCACCTTCTCCGAGAGCACAAACTTCTCGTCATCCTCTCGAGCCGCAGCCTCGTTTGCTTCACGCAGACGAGTAACAGCCTCAGAACTCTTCTGGGGCGCGAGGCTAGCAGTTGCTGATGGTCGAGGTCGAGGCTTGGCTGCTGCAGGCTTAGGTGTTGGCTTGGGCTTGGGCGCAAGAGCATTCTGGCATCGCTGGCGGCCCTTGATAGCATTGGTACCGCCAACACCACCCTCCACACATATCTGCCAGACTGCACCGGCATCCCTCCACTTCTCCATCTGTTCAAGAGCCTCGGCCTTTCGGCTCAGGGCCTTACCATAGAGGTCCTTCATATCTCGATTCTCATCTACACCACTCTCGCTCTTCACAGCGACTGTCTCTCCTTGACCAAGCCCAGGTCCAATGAGATTCAGCGCACTATCGGCGTCATCAACAGCCTGCTTGGGCTCTCCGGTTTTGAGAGCTGTCAAGGCACGGTTGGTAAGGAGAAGGATAGCAAGCGGGTGAGTCGGGGGGACGGCCGACAGTGAGGAAGAGTATGATGAGTGAGCAGCCGCGTAGTCGCCGCGCTTGAAATGGGCTGTTCCCTGTAGTCGGTGCTGTGTCGAAGTCTGCAGGGAAACAGGGCTGATAGAAGGAATCTCTCGAGCAGGTCGAGGAGAAGGTCTTGGAGCCGGAGGCGATGGTCGCTTAGCTTGTGGGGCTGGCCGAGGGGATGGCTGAGCTGGTCTCGAAGGAAGAGAGTGCTTGACTTCCTGTGAGTTGAAAAGCAAATCGGGCTCAGGCTCGGCAGGCTTGGGAGCTGGGGCCGGTGCCGGTGCCGGTGAAGCAGTCTTCTTTCTCCTATTAGGGCTGCTATAGGCCGAAAAGCTATCGTCATCGGCTGCCAGCCGGTTGAGTCGAGACCTGGAGTCCAATCCTGCTGCAGGAGGCTGCGTTTGCTGCTGCCATCGGGGAGCAGGGCTAGCACGGCTGCCCGCAGAGTGAGCAGGCGACTGTCCTCGAGATGTTGGTTGAGGAGAAGCTCTCTGCTCAGCAGGGCGACTAGCAGTTCGACGAGGTAGTGGACGACCACCACCCTCAAGCATGAGCGCTTCGTCCGTAGCGTCTGCCCTCGCCTTGCTTGGTCCTTGTGCTCTGGCTTGTTGAGCTTCCCGCATCCACTTAGGTTGGCTAGGGTCGCCTTCATGCTGAAAGTCCGCAACTGCCTGCTGCATCTTCTTTTGGCCAGTCTTCCAGAGTGAGTTGGCTGTCTTGAACAGACTGTTTCCCACCGCAGCAGCCGTCTTGCCTAAATCTTGATCTCCCCTAGCCGGCGACCTGTCATTGCTCCTTGGAGCCTGGCTTCCGGCGCGACTCGAGCCCCCAGAAGAGCTCTTCCCTTGTGCTTGTTCCTTGGATTTGCGGTGCGCCTCATCCAAAAGCCAGTTCACAGCGGCTTGAGCATTATATCCAGAACCACTCTCAACCAGAGCGCGACGGGCGTCTTCGGCAGAGAATCCATAGTCCACCAACTGCGCAACCGCTCTATCAAAGGGGTCTTTGTTGACTCGTGGCTGCCGCTCGGGAAACTGCTCTCGAGCCTGGGAGACCGGCTCCTCTGATGAACTCGAGTCGTCGTCTTCAATCGGCTTTCCGGGTTCTGGCTGGGGTCGCTTCGCCTCCTGCTCGCGCCGCACCTCTTCGACAGGGCGAGCCAGATCTCCCAAGAAGTCATCGTCATCATTTTGCGGCACAGGCGCAGCAGCTGGGACTGGCTTCATCTCGTTCAAGCCAAAGGGATCGTCATCTTCAACGCCAAAAGCGCCTCCGTTTAACCCAGTTGTTCCACTCGCAGGTCTCCAAGCGCTAGGGTCGCTCAAGTCCATCGGTGCAGCATTCGCGGGTGTCGATCGCTGCGATTCGGGAGGAGGGGGGTAGTAGCTCGCGTTATCGACCTTGGTATCCTTGTTAAAAGCAGCAAATAGATCGTCATCGTCGCTCTTCGGCTTGGGGGCTGCTGCCGGCGGCTGCAGCGCAGGGCTCGTCGACGCGCCTCGGCTCCCGAGAGCATCCCAGAACTGGCCATTGCCAAACTGAGCCTCCTGCTGCTTCCTCCGCTCCGCTTCCTTTTGGCGCTTCTCAGCCTCGAGTTGCGCCTGTCGCTCCGCTAGACTCAGGTTCTGTTTCGTTTTGGCCGGTCCAAAGTGCATCAGGTTGCTAAAGCTATCCTGCGATGGCTTCGGGGGCGCTGGTTTAGGGACAACAGATCCAGATCCCTGTGCAGACAAAGGCGTGTTGGTTCCTGAGCCCAAAGGTGATGGTGTAGGTCGCATCGTTGCAAAGGCCGAGTTCATGACGGGTGGCTTGGGCTGGCCGCCGGTCGGCTTGGAGGACCAATCGAGGCTTGAGAGGTCGTCCATCTTGTCAAAGTTCGTAGGTTATCGCAAATGATCAATCATGATAAAGGTCAACGTGTTGTCGCATCTAGTGCTCGTGAGGTGGGAGGGACCCCGGCCCAGGGGCCGCTTCCGGATGTGGGGCGTCTGTGGCTGTGTTGGGTTCGTGGCTCGGTCATCACATGATCTCCTAAGCAATCATTACGATGAAGATTACCTGTCCAAGATTATCATGTCTGGGGTGTATATTCTGGTGTGCTTGATCTTAAAAATTGTTGACAGATTTCGTTGACTTGAACACCAAACACGATCTATGTAAACCTAAATACTGGCGTAGTGGTTAAGGGTCGAGCTATCCAGGTGATAGTACTTTGTCGAAGGGGTCCATTCTCTTCTCTGCAAACAAAGTCGTAAGGGGACGTTGACTTCAGATTGAGGCTTGAGAAACGGTGTCACTGAAAATACCCAAGCCTACGCTGCTCACAAGTTTCCTCAAGGTGACTTACCCTAGATCTTCGTTCGACACTAGCTCGGTCAACTCCGATTCAGTTAACTACACAAAGACCCTTGAGAGTGGACGACATGATATCGGATGAGATGAGCCGACAAGGTGGTATTTCAGGGAACCCATGCGCTGCTAATGCCAAAGCACGGTAACGGTTAAGTCGGCGCCTCTAGCCAACACGAGCTGTAGCATTTATCACAACTCTATTCAACATTTGCGCGCCAGCAATCCCTCTCATTTATCGCTGGACCAACCAACCTAGACTTCAGTTTGGAATTTGCTGCCGTACACCAATCCCTGACATTGTGCAGCAGCTTGGCCGTAGGACAAGCCAGATGCTGCCCGACAATCTCGCCAATAATGGCTTGGCTTCTGCGCTGGCTGACTGATAAATCACCAATAGCATCCGTAAATAGCAGTCGCATTAAAAGCAACTTTATACAGGGTCTCTGCCAAGACCCTAGGCTGTCAAGTCTGCTAGGCGTGGCACCAATACGAAAGGTGAAGCTGAGTGCGACTGAGAAACGTGGTTCTTATTCCGCTGGTGTGACTTGGAGAGCCAAGACTTGACGGTGAGAGGGCATTTCTGCGGCGGGATCAAGGAAATTCAATACGTATCTGCACATGTAATTGCAATGTAGGATATATATTGATATCTCATCGGCATGTCTGTCGGGTAGTCCGGGCACTCAATACATGCCGACCGAGACCCTTGATCGAGATACAGTACTATGATCTTATGGATGCGAAGAGGAGCCGGAGGAAGAGGAGATCTGGTCCAAGATAATAACGCACCGATCATCCTCGTAACGCCGGAGATTTACCTCAAGCCAAGCTTTGAAGGATGAGAGATATTCGTGTTGGGCTTTACTTGGATGTACCGACATGGGTCTCCCTTCTCCAGATTGAGGTCGAGGCGCCACCAACGCCACGCCCACTGATGGACAGGGAAGTGCTGGCAGTGAGAGGCTGGCGATATCTGATTGGCTCGCGCACAATATGAAACCCGTCTCAGGCATCTGCTTGTCATTATGCCAGCCCCTGGGGATTTTGTCAGCTGCCCAAGGGGAGAGTTGAAACTCTTGCGGAACAAACGCAACAAGAAACGGACAGAAGAGGATGAACAGCCGGGCCCTGAAGATCATGTTCGTCACTTTCTCCGAACCCAGGGAGGTTTCATGCTTTGCCACTCGGCACTGGGCTCCCTTAGGTTGTTACCATCCCTTGGACCCTTGCCGGGACTCAGGTGTCAAAGACTGTCTCCAGCCACCCGCAGTCTAACAATAAACCAGAAACGTCCTGACAGCGTCATAGCAGAGGAGCTCAGCCCACTACGAGGCCCTGCTAGACTAGATAGAGAAGACAGAAACCGATCTAACCGAGAGGAATATGGGCCGTCTCCTTTGTGCTGGCTTGGTCCACCTGGGCTGCTGTGTGAGGGGGCTTCGCAATTCTCCTTCTGCAAACGGGCCACATGGACACGTGGTGGAGTCTGCGCGACCACAAGAGATGCGGAGGGAATCCAATCAATATCCAACTCCCGTCAACATCGTCATCTCAGATCCATCTCGTAACAAACGCTGAAGATCTTGCAGATTCCAATCTGGCGAGCCGCGCAACCGCCGTGATTGACAGGAGAACTGCTGGAAGCCCAGGCCATTTGGCGCCGTCTGCGAGTAGTCTCGCCCCTGCAATACTACAGAATGTACGGAGTAGCAGCTCAACCTCCGAGATCCCTGGCCCAGACTGACCAAGGCTAATCCAGACTGGACCTGGGGATCTCGGTAGGTCGGCTCGCTCATCTCCATTCGCCAGAAGAGGTGCCTGGTACCTGCGTCTATCGCGTGCCTCAGCTCCGTGGCATGGGTATTCTCAACCTCCTATTGCCCCGAGCCATTGGTCGAGATCGTCGAACTATGCTGGGCTTGGTGCGGTATCACGCTCGTCGACCGACACACGACCACTTTAGCACCCCTGTAGGTTGACCCTTGGAACCAATGCAATCTTGGCTGCGACACGGCGAATGCCCCCAAGAATGGGCCTGACTTCATCGCCAAGAGAAGCCACCCCCAGGGCCTGGCTGCGACATGGGGTCCATGGAAGTCGGTTTGTCGTGCCCACCTCCCGTTTCCCGTTCCTTTGGTCTCCTCATCTTCTTCGTTCTGTCATCCATTCCTTCACTGTTGCCAAGGTTGTCATCCTACCATTTTATTCCTTCCTTTGGAGCCCGAGCTGGACTCATCCATTCATTTACTCCATCTTCAAAGGCATCTCTCTCCCTTTTGGTGCCTATACCTTTTCCTCAACCACATTCCTTGCAATCGTGCCCGGTTGAGAACATTCGTTTCTATTGCTAAAATCCTGGGGTTCGTTTCTTACCGCAAGAATACTAGTCGACAACTTCAAGATCCGCTGCGCAGAAACCAATCTCTTTGCATTACAATCGCTGCACGCCGTAACCCGAGGGACTGCTTTCGTATCACGACCCCTTCTCATCTGCGGACTCACCGTTTTTCTCTTTTGCAGATCCGTTGTGCAAAACGTTTAGCGTCGCCGTTGCAAAAAGCGGTAGGCTTATATTGGCTTTAACGGCTTCCAAGTCTATCTGGACGCTCTGCAGTGGTGAGCGGCAACACAACACGGCCTTCGAGATCAGGACCTCACTCTTCAACTTTTCTCCGCCAATATCTTCAACTCATTTGACCATTATCAAAAACTTCCCAAAGCGTCAGACGTTTGATACTGAGACACATCGACCGACTGTACGGATTGACGTCAGGAGAGACATTCGGCCTTGACAACCGGAAGCGGCGCCATTGAACAAAGCATTCTTCTCGTCGACACTTGTCACGCCGATAAGCTGCCGACCAGCCCACTCTACGCGACCCTGTGACGCGAACCGAAAGCGTGGCAGTGACTTCAACGCCGTGTCTTGACCACGCTCTGGAATCTTGAGTCTCAGATTCTCAGCGGGGCTGGGACTCTCTGCAAGAGCAGTGCCACCATCGACAGCAATAAAGGCATACCCAGCCATTGCACCCTTTGGTCCAATATTTCCCTTTCTGAACTTTTTTCTCCTTCTGTTGGTTCAATATTCGATCAAAAGAAGGAAATTTGAGGCATTAGAGAGCGCCAACACCAACTTGGCTGAGAATCCCCCACAGAGAAACCCAACGACAGGCATCGTCGGTGAGTCTCCTTTCACTTACACCTCGCCTAGCCCTCACCTGAAACTCGCAAACTTGAACCTCACCCATCCCATTAAAACAACATGAAAAGCACGAATCGACCTTATTCTGCGGGACTATGCGCTTGGCATACGGCTTCCTGGTCTTATGCGTTGGCAGCCGTTAATGCAGTGGCCAGCCGTTGCCAGCTGGCAGGCACTCCGTCCAAGCCCCTCGCTTCCTTCCTTCCGCTTGATGCTTCAAATATCCACAACGCGCCTGCCGTTTCTATTTTCTGCTCGCCAGTGCCGGGCACCTTCCTTTCAAACCTCACCTCCGCCTTTCGTTCATTTCCCCTCACCACGTTCTTTCGTCTCCGCCTCAACCCCATCCCTAACATCAACGCTCTTTTAGACTGCTCTGTCGCGTCGTCCACTCCTTCACTCCGCTGCCTCTCAGGGCAAGAACGAACAAACTCTCGAGTTTGAATAGGCACTCGTCATCGCCATGCTCAAATCACTCGTCGCAGTTTCTGCGGGCCTCATCGGTGGCGCCCATGCCTTCTGGCGCATGGAGTGTCCCGGTCGCGTGGGACTCGCGCGACTTGACCCCATCGTCGACCCAGGCAAGATCTCGATGCATGCGCATTCTATTCACGGTTCTTCAGGTAAGCACATCACCTGCGACGATGAGATTCTGGCAATGAAGATTGTGCGCGCTTTGCGCCGTTGCCTGAGCACGATGCGCTCTCAGAGAGGAGGGCTGACCATGCGCAGGGTTTTCCGATACCTCGAGCACTGAGGAACTCCTCAATGGCGACTGCACTTCATGTCGAGTCACACAAGACAAGTCTTCTTACTGGCACCCTGCCATGTACTTTCAAGATGGCGAGACTGGAGAGTTTGAGCTTGTCCCCCAGGTGGGCGGTATGCTGGCGTTAGTGTCCCCTGAGAGCCCACACATGTCTGATTCAATAGTTGCTGCTGTCTTCAGACTTTTCTTTTGGACTAGGAGCTAATTACTTGTAGCTACTACCTCCTGTATGGCGACAATGTGACCGCCTTCCCCCCCAACTTCAGAATGCTGTCTGGTACAAACACACGAAGAACCTACACGGCGGGTGACCCAAGCAAGCCAGACCCAGAGAAGTCTACGTGGCAGGCTCTCGGTGAGACTGATCAGGACACCCTCGCTCAACGCGCCCTCGGCTTCAACTGCTTGAACTATGGACGAGACCCAGAGGGAACCCTCTACCGCCACTACATGCCCGATAAGCAGTATCTTGATGCCAACTGCAAGGATGGCCTCCGTCTTGAGATCATGTTTCCGTCCTGCTGGAAGGGAGGCGATGCGGTTGACAGTGCCAACCACAAGGATCACGTTGCATTCCCTGACTTGGTCATGACCGGAACATGCCCTGATGGTTATCCTGTTCGCGTGCCTAGCCTCATGTACGAGGTTATCTGGAACACCAATGCTTTCGCCGACCGACCTGGCCGATTTGTCTTGTCCAACGGAGACACCACTGGTAAGTCTTGTGTCGAGGTCTTTCGACAGAATGGAGAAGCTAACCGTTGATTAGGGTATGGATATCACGCCGACTTTATCACCGGTTGGGACGAAGACTTCCTCCAGCAGGCCATCGAAATCTGTACCTCTGAGACTGGACTGATTGGTGCCTGCCCTATCTTTGACGTTGTTAGCGAAAGTGAGGCAACCTCTTGCGAGATGAAGCTCCCCGACAGCTTGGCGAAGGAGGACGTCCTTGGTCCTATGAAGCAGCTACCCGGCGGTAACCAAGTCTCTTATGGAGATGGCTCGGACGGCGGTGCTAGCGAGGACCCAGGCCCGACCGGCGACGCTTCTGTGCCCACTCTGACCTACCATCCCGGCGATAGGCCGGAGAACTCTGCATCACCTCTCCCAGGCCAGGTGTTCAAGGAGAAGGCGGCGGCCTACGAGGTCCCGGCTCCTGCACCCGCTTTGGAGACATCTATTCTACCTTCTTTGTCATCTGCTTTTACTTCGGAAACAACACTCATTCAAATCATTCAAACTACCCAAAGCATCCCAGGCGCCGATGACAGTGTTGGAGCTGCATTTGCGGAGTCTTTGATCGCTCAGGCTCCCGAATCTGTTCCTACGTCCGAACCCCCTGCTGTCCCCACGACCACTCCTGCGCCCGAAGTGGTGCCAACGACCGACACCAAGAGCTACTGGAGCACCCAGTACATCACCAACGGCAATCTCGTGAGCAAAATTCTCTGGGATGAGAAGCTTGTCTACGTGACCGAGCTAGAGGTCGAGACGGTCGTGGTTACAGTGACATCAACAGCTGTTGTCACCCCTACAGCGCCTGCGGTGAGACGAAGACGTCGGGGTGCTCACCTTCACAGTCACGGACGTCGACATTTGTAACAATTTAAGAAAGGAAAGTAAAGGAAAAAGGAAAAGCGCACCAAAAAAATCGAAAACTTCACTGGTTGTTAGACCATTTCATTGCTCCGGGCTGGCTCCGGATACACGGATAGCATACATTGTTGGAAGGGTATTTGCGTGCGAGGGACTTCTTGATAGGACAACAATGATTACCCAGGTCTTTGGGAACATGTGGACTTAAGGGAAACTACCTAGTACAGATACCGGAATGATGAATGATCAAAAAAGGGCAGCCTGGCGCTGTGAAATAAGTCTCCCTAGTGATGTTGGTGATGGTTGTGATAGGGCAAGATTTCCTAAGCACATGATTGAGTGAAGTCATGTTGAAATCGCTATTTACGACGGTTCGATGGATATGGATATGAACGACAAGGGGAAAGTGATTTCATGGAGGTCATGTTTCCTTATTTCAACACGAGCTCTTGCTGCTCATCTCGTGATGTCTCGACGCTGGGGTTGTGGTTGGGGGGGTTGGAATGGATGACACCTAGCAACGCATTCCTCATGATATTGCAGTGAGACTGTCGAAATAACCTCAGCCCAGTTTTTGACTGAGATTCGAGATTAAGATGAAGGTGGATGAGCGAGTTCCCACAGAGGTTTCTCCTCCTGTCTGGCATTCGCCCCTTCTCACGCTGTCCTCTTCATCATCCATCTGATCTTGACTCCTGAAGTTTTGAACTCGTCGACTCGATAGCACCATCGACAGCAGGATACTCTTTTCCATCTTTGCTGCGGTGGGTGTGATAAACATGAACTACTCTTCACTCTCCCGCAGGGAAGCGGGCGGTCTTGGGCTTGGATGGATCCTCGCCTTTTCCGTCGGCGGTGCCATCCTCCTCTTTGCAGCCATCGGCTTCCTCCTCACCTGGCGCATCAAGTCTCGAACCGAGCCGGAATCGACATCATTATACCAGGTCTCGGACAACAGCGATGACCATCGACGATCCATCTTTACGAAACGCCTCGTCAAGAAGAACTACTCCATGTCAAAGTCGGGCAGCCGGCTCTCCCTGTCGCTGCCTCCTGTGCTGCCTCCCCTTCCGACGCACAACAGCTTTACCTTTTTCAGTGGTAATGGGAAGAGGGGACGGTCGAGTAGCTGGGTTGAGGAGGACAAGTTCCATGGTCCCAAGGTCAGCAGAAGCCGTCGTGATAGCCTGTTCAGCAGGGATAGCTGGCTGGGGAGAGCTCCCACGCTGCCGAGTCTGATGCTGGAGGATGATCTGGAGAAGGGAAAGCCTAGCGAGTTACCGGCGGACCAACCGACAACTCATTTGAGGGAGCAACAGAGCCTCGAGACTCTAAAGCCGAGCAAGACGGCCCCCGAGTTACCAACCCCACCACAGGAGCTTCAGACCAGTTCTGTGAGGATTCCCCCTCTGGCTCATGTTAGGGCTTCGGTAACGGACTTGGACCTTCGGGATATTCTTCGATGCACAGATCAGCGACTTCGAGATGGAAGTAGTCTGTCACCAACAAAGACTCCTCGCGTCTCGCCTTCGAAACGATCTCAGAAGATCTCGTCACTTAGGGGTACGCCTCACAGCCTCAAGACACCTCGAAGCCACAGGACGACATCTTCCCTGGACTCGACGAATACGACCGGGACTGTGCGCATCAATCCTGTGGCACCAAGCCCAAGCAAGAGATCTACCATCCACGGCGTGCCGAGGCCAGGGCATAACCGATCTGTTTCCATCAGCTCTATCGGTAGTGCTGCCAACAGCTTGATCGCCGAAGCCACTCAGGAGCTTGGACTACCGGGAGGACTGTCAAGCCCGAGTCGGTTGAGGGGACGTCAGTGGCAGCCCCTCGATGGCAACAGTCCCCAGAAAGATCCCACCCCCAAGAAGAAGAGTGTCGAGAAGCATAGCCCTGAGAGGAGGGAGTCGCAGGACAGCGAGGCTTCTAGTTCACTCTCGACACTGTACAGCGCCAACGAGCCAGAGGACAAGGAGCAGCCTGACCCGTTTGTGGAGAGGAAGAAGAAACAGGGTGCCCTGACCTCGGAGAGTAGATCCTCGCTGTTTGGGCCACGGTCTTTGAGGAGCCGGACGAGGACGCTGAGCATTTCCATCCCAGCTGGACAGACGGTCTTTAACACGCAACAAGGTCAACTGAACTCGAATTCAGTGAGCACTCAGGCCGTTGGAGGACCGCCTCTGTCTATCGTGCTGCAGCCGCCACAGGAGTATCTGCACCGCGACGTCAGCCTTGGAAATCGGGATCGACACGGTTTTGCTCTGGCTTACCCTGTCACTGGATCGATGACGAGCATGGTCACGCCGTCTGTGACGACTGCAACAGACGAGGATAGCTCTCTGTATCTCGATGACCGGAAGAGCGAGAGTCCTAGACTTGATGTTCCTGGGCGACCAATATGGCCACCGTTACAGGATAGAAACACTCTTGTGGTTGGTGCGCCTACGAGTCCATTAACCACTGCCTCGTCGCCTTTCGATGAACAAGACATGATGGCTCTCCTGATGGGAACAGCAATTCCTAGAAGAACACTGCCTGATCCGCCAAGGCATATCGCCCAGGTTGAGCACATCGCCATGCCGACACCGCTCTGTCCACGACCCAGGCGAGACTTTTCGCAGCACCTGCATCGAATGTCCATGGCTTCTCCCGAGAGCTCCGTCAACGAGGGAGAGTCGATAGTCGACGACCCCGGAGCGGTTTCCACAGGATCGCCTCTTCGTCGCTCCTTGTCTCGATCTCTGAGAGATCCTCCGAGTGGACCACCACCGGCCATGATGAGCATGGGCTCACTAGGAAACTCGATTGTCGAACTGAGACGGATGAACAGCATGGTTAGCTCTTACAGCGCCACATCGATGGCATCGTCCCACAATGAGCCCGACTCGCCGACACTGCCCAACCCCTTGAACAGCACATTTTCACGTGGACGACTCACCTCCAACCCCCGTATGAGCACATCAGGTCGTCAGAACTATCTCAACCTCGGAAGCCCCAGGAAGAGTCTATCCGGAGCAGTTTCAGCAGCGACACCCACCCGACCGATCCCACCGAGCAAGAGCAGCCGCAGCAACCTGGGAGTCGAGATCCGCGAGGACGAAGTCGACGCGGGAAAGGAGAACCAGGGACCAGAGCTCAAGGTGCCGCGGCTGGATGTAGCCACCGGTCTGCGCGAGACGCGCCGCAGCGGCAACTTGGGCCGTGACACACGCGACTCGATCCTCACGACCAGGGCGACGGGCAAGACTAAGCTCGGGGCCCTGAGCAAGCGGGAGGTGCAGAGGCAGAGCGTTGAGAGTCTAGGATTATACGATAAGGATGGGTTTCTCAAGGCTTCACCCGAGAACAAAGGACGATGTTTAAGAATGTAGGAGGTTGAAGATGTGCCCCTGACCCCCTTTTTGTTTTCTCTTTTGTCAACGACTTTCCTTTGTTGAGAGGAACGACAACGATCAGTCATTTACTTCCAATTCATGTATCTAGGTAGATTGAGCTTTTGGGCCTGTTTTCTTTTTGGATCAGCCCTACGTTGGAAGGATTCTTTGTATCGGGTTGGATAGGGGAACTGGTTTGTGTTGGTTGACCTGTAGGTAGTGGTAGCTCGATGGATATATACCCTTAGGACGTAATCTTAATAGACAAAAACAGTAGTTATAATAATTTCATGTCCCTCGGGCCATATTTTAATAGACTGGCTTACTGACCCCCTCACGCATTGGCTCATAGTATGTTTTTGCCCCTGAACGCCCCTGCTCCCTTTTTTGCCCTGGCCAACCCGTTATTCTATTCTACCCGTGGTCGCTTGTTCTCAGAATCATCGGCCGGGCGACTCTCAGTTGCAGCGGCACTTCCCTCGACCTCATCTCGGGCTCGGACTCTGCCTGCTCCCTCGCCAAGTTCTTCCTCGTCGCCCTCTCCGAGCCAGTTCCCGTCCTTGTCAAAGTATTCGTGGACGTTATCCGCTGTGATCCATCCGCCACTTCCAGGCATGGGAGGGGGGAGACCGCCGTCTGCAGCTCCCCGCAGAACACCCGTGAAACCTTCAACAGCCTCGTGCTCGACGCTGCTCTCAAAGACGATGCGGTCGTCATCCTCCTCAGAATCCTCGCCATTATCGGGGTCAGGGTGCAGATCTGAGCAGTTGGACATGGCCGCGTACATCTGCTGCGTTGAGCTGGGGCCGGATTCTGCCTTGGGAGGGATGACGGTGAGGGAAACGGTGTCGAAATCGTCGTCGTCGGCGCCGCCGTCGGAGAGCTCAATCAGTATCCATACAGCCTCTTCGCGCGCCCCCCCTGTAAGGGAGATGGCCGTCTTAGTGCCGTGGAGGCCTATGGAGGGGTAAGGGATGGAGATGCCGACTTCCTCCTTGACGTTGAAGAGGGTGACGTTCCTAGAGGAAGTTAGATGAGAGTCGAGATGAAAGTGGGAAGAGCATACTCCGAGTTGACAAAGACATCGACAGCCTGCTCAACGGAATCCTCGGCGTCGCCATTAACAACGTCCCCCTCGGGTTTCTGGCTCAAGTCGGCAGGGAATAGAGCGAGACTGCCCAAGTTCTCCTTGTGGATCTGGGCCTTTGCACCCTCGACATGATAGTGCAAGATCGGTTTGCCGCCCACGAAGGACTGGGGAGTTTGCGACTGATACTCCTCTAGAGGCGTGTAGTCACTGAGAGAAGGCTTTGTGCGGATTGTTGTGATTGTCATCTTGAATGTCCTTGCGTAGATGAGCTTGGATGATTGGGTTGGAGGGGAAATATCCCTAGCAACGAGGGGCTAGAGCTTTATCAGCTTATCATGCCTTATCGATAACAATTAGCTTATCGTGTTGCGTCAGTTGGTGACAAGCCTCGGCGCGCGCCGATCACTCTTACTTGAACCTCAACATTCAACGCAATCATCGTCCTCGATTCAATGGCGTGCGACTAAACTCGTGGAACCGTCAAATGATTCTAATTTCCGACCAAGACCTGCAAGGAATTTCTGAAGGACACGCGAGGACAAGACCTCGGATACGCAAGATCATGCATAACAACAATCGTAGGTCGAGTTGCTGCCTCGATGCATCATGGACTGTGGCTAACGCGGCACCAGGCTCTCATCCCCTGCTGGAGCAGGTTCCCCTAGCAGTTTCTCCCTTTGTATCACTCCCGACGGCGACGACACTATCGTACAATTACAAGACCATGCCATCAAACATCCCCCCGTCATCTTTGGGTATCGAGGCTGCATCCGACAACCCCTCAGACCAACCGAGGCCCAAGTACGTCGTATCAGGCTCCGGCCACGCCGCGCACCCCGAAGACATCATTGCATCCTGCCGCGCTCTCCAGGCGCACGTGTCCAAGATGCAGGAGGACGCCGAGCGGGAACTGAGAGAGTTCAACGAGAGAATTCAGGCGCGCGAGCTCGCCGAGAAGCGGAGAGTCGCGCCCGGCTGGCTGGACAGCGAGATGCATATCCTGGAACCCGAGAGGAGCACGCCGGTGCAGCACCAGCAGCAGAGCTTTCCCGAACCTCAGCAGGTTCAAGGGTCATGTAGTCAGTCTCCTGCTGAGGATCAGGGTGCTGAGTTGGACAGGGCGTTTGGCGGTATGGCTTTGAAGTAGACGATACATGCCTGATGGGTATTGACGAAGACTTATGAATGGGCGTATTTTGTGGTGTTTTTTTGCTTACAAGAGCTTTATATAGCGTACCAGAAGCGTCGTGTTATCTCAATTACCATGTTGCCAATTGCGTTTCATGACGGAATATTCTGGTCCCTGGGCTCACCGTTGCAATGCGTGTCCAAGGATTGCAATCTTATTTCATCTCATCTAGTTTGGCAAGTCGTTGGGCGCGACGATATCGTTTCGAGATGGAATTCTTAGATGTCCATCTTCCGAGACTCGGGATGGAGGCCATAGGATTCACCGAGGTCATAACAGCGCGCATTGGGATGATACTATAAACATCGCGAAACCGAGTCGCTGCAATACATTAAACTTGGGATATATATCATAACTATATTCATCTCAACTGGTTTGATCTGGTTCGTAACATGGTCGTTATTGCGTTTCTGTCTGTTTACAAAAGGCCGGCGGCAGCAACAAGAGCTGCACCCATAGCCAGAAAACCAGAGAGGGCAAAGTTGGAAGCAGCGTTGTCGTTGTCGGTAGTCGTGGGAGCAGCACCGGGGGTCTGATAAAGTCAGCTTCTGTCATGATCTTGCGGGACAAGTTCTTACCGTGTTGGCATCAGCAGAGCTCTCAGCAGTGGTGGCAGCAGTCTCCTCGGCAGTTGATGAAGCGGCGGCAGTAGCCTCATCGGCGGAAGTCTCCTCAGCAGAAGTCGCTGCTGCGCTGGTCACGGATGTGACAACAGTCGTGGCGGCGACAGCAGAACTACCCGTGGTAGATCCCCCGGAAGCACCCTCAGGCACGGCATCAATACCACAGGCCTTGGCAGCGCCCGTGACACCGTTGCCATAGTCTGCCCACATGTCGTACTGGTTGGCGCACTTGAGGCAATCGGCAAGGAGCTTCTTCCACTCATCACTGTCGCAGTAGCCCTCCTCATCGGCGTTCAGGATAGTGTAGCCTGGGATGGAATGTCAGAGGGATTCCCGGGAATTGAAGCGATCTTGAACTCACCGCAGTTTGCGTGGCATTGGTACTCGGGGCCAGAAGGCTGGCGCTTGTGTAGAGGGACCGAGTCTGGGAAAGGGAGCTCGCGCTTGACAGTAGCCGAGGCCAGAGCGGCCAGGGAGCCAAAGATGACGGCTGTATAAGTCAATTGCATATTGAATATGGTTGAAGAGTATTGAGGGAATCTAGAAAAGCCAATTGAGGACGATGCTTCACATGAAGATGATGGCGACCAGCGAGAACAGAGAGCTTACTTATAGCCTCCACCTTGTCATGCGAGAAAGCTTAAGACGGTTAAAGGCCTCGCCAAAATACATGGGCCTATCGGAATTCGGAAAAGTTTGTTTGGACTGAGCTATACGAACCAGGGACCGGATCCTCCATCTCCCCATGATTACAGCGGACTGCATATCATGGCGAGTCCCAGCCCCGCCTACTCTGCCAGTCCCGGCGAGCTTGACTCATGCTATCAACAACGGCACCTCTTTTCGACCTCGTATCCCAGCTATCATGGCTCGAACTTATGCACGCCTAGAACCCTTGCATCCTTGGCTGGTGGGTGAAAAGGTTGGTGGAGGAGGGGATCAGCCAATGGTGACGGGTGGCTGATCTGATTAGATACTGGTGGGAATCTTATCTGATCATCTGATAATAACTCAATCCACACAAGGCCCATGTCTTTGGTAGAGGCTGCAACAATAGTTCCTTTAGAGTGCAGCCCATGCGCGAAAAAACCTGCACCAACAGACAAATCCAGCCATTCTAATTGCTCTGGCCCTCTCGATAGCGGGCTCGGCGGGAGGGGTAACTGGCGGGATGGCCGGTTCAAGAGTCGCATCGGTGACTCTGCATGAGTGGGATATGCAAATGCCGGATTGCGCGAGTACCAAAGCGAAGCACCTGAACTGCCAAATGGGACTTGGCAGATAGAGAGCGATGGAGTTGGTATATTAAGGCCGCCCGCATTGCCCGGTGTCACTATCTCGAGTGTTGGCCCTACCCTCTCCATCCTCGATCCTCTCGCACTCAACATGGCGTCTTTCAAGACAGTGTTCGGTGGCCTGGCCTTTATGGCCGCTTCGGCCTTTGCTGCTATCGACATGGGCGGTGCTGATGAGATGGGCCCTGCCGCTTTTATGTGGCCGGCTGACAGAGTGTGGTCTGCCGCCATGGACAACACGGCACCCTGCGGTTCGGTAGCCAACCCGGGCAACAGGAGCGAGTTTCCTATGCGTATGTCTCCCCTGAAAGTATTTCAGTTTAGTTACTGACCAAACATAGAGAAGGGAAAGGTCGCCCTCGTGGGACAGAACGAGTCATTCAGCGTGCAGTTGAGCATTTCGTTCCAACAAAGTATGCACCCTCACCAGCACAGATGTCTTTGTCTAACAATTTAAAGACCCCAGGTCCAACGCAGACTTCACCACACTCATCGACCCCGAAGAGTTCAAGTCGGTCGACCCCGGCCACACCTGCATGTCGGTGCCCGATCCTCCCAGCTCCGTCAGCGCCGGCGACAACGCGACCCTGCAGATCAAGTACACTGCCAGCTTCGATACGCCCCATAACCAGACCTTTTACGCTTGCGCTGACATTACCTATGTCGAGCTGTTGGACTTTGATGATTATATCCCGTGCTTTAATGCTACCAAGCCTGAGGAGGACTACGACAAGGATAAGGATGGCGACCCTCACCATGATGACGATGACGACGATAAGGGCCAGGAAGACGATAACAATAAGGGCCAGGATGATGATGACAACAATGAGTCCTCGGGATCCCAGAGTGGTTCCTCTGATAAGAAGAGTGGTAGCTCCGGTCTGTCAGGTGGCGCCATCGCCGGTATCGTCATTGGCGCTGTCGCTGGTGTTGCTCTCCTCGCCGCCGCCGCCTTCTTCCTCTACAGACGCAAGTCCAGACATCAGGCTGCGCAGAGACAGCAGCAGTCTGCCAGAGGTGTCAACTGGGAGGATCAGCCTCCCAAGACGTCGCAGTCGACTGGGGATGTGAGGATGGATAACTTGTCCTAGAGGGAAGTTGAGAAGCTGGAGGGGGTTGGAGTTGAGGTTATGTCTGTAATGAGCTATGCGGATATGAATTGATGGATTTCATGTTGGGATACTCTGTGTTTATAGCCCGTTCATTATGATACCTTTCAGAAAACGGACACAACAGCATAGCGCCTCAAACAGCGTCATTTAAATACCCAGGTGCTTCTATGAGTGGTGTTCTCAGATCAATAGAAAGTGCCCCTGATTAAAGGGATGACCTAGAGTGCCAACGCTCTCAATTCATCTCTAGCATGGATGATATATCACTCATCACATACGTAGTGAAAAACGCCATGTTGAAAAATCCCCCATCGAAAAAGACGACCAAGTGTGGAACTGTTTTCGGCCTCAAGTCTTCTCGGACCCCTTGGTCCATCGGTTCGTACATGGATCGTTGCTCTCCAAGGAGCGCAAGTAATTTCAGGTCGGAGATACGGAATGATCTCAAAGCCGTGTTGGCTTGACCCAAGTGTTCTCTAGGAATGGCCACTGTCAGCGGTTTCGTCATCTCAGCTCTCATCTTTGCGTTTCTCACCGTGCAAGGCTGGGCTTGGATAGACGTCCGTAGCTGCCAGATACGATGAGATGAACAAGGGCGTCTGTATAGCCTCTCCAGACAGGAGAGCGTGAAATGCTCTTGGTGAGCTCCAAAGCCAGTTCAAGACTCTCCTCCGCCTTTCCTTGAACCAACTTGGCAATGGTAAGCGCATGAAGTAGAGCCATATCTCTGTACTCGTTAAGTCTGTTATAACCCCCCCCCCCGGGAAGTGTTCATACCTGGGAGAACTTGAGGTGTCACATCCTATGCTTGTCGCGGATTTTGGTAACTGGGATTGCTCGAGCATGCTTTCTGCGGCTTCAGGCTGCTGATTCAACAACAGGGATAGCCCCAGATTTACCCTCGCCGTTGAAAGATGTTGCTCAGTTTTTCCGCCGATGAGCTCCAGGGCTTTGATACTCATCTCGTACGAGTTTATGGACTCTGTGATATTACCTTCTTTCCGCTTGGCATCGCCAATTCAGTTGTGGGCAGCGGCTTGAATGCACCAATAGTCTTCCGACCCGGGCTTAAGCTTCTTGGCAGCCATGTCAGAGCAACGCTGAAAGTATGTTCCGGCTCCTTTAGCCAACGGCCGCTTGAAAGCGAGTCGCCCCTTGTGATGATAGAGTAGGCACCACTGTCGGATCACCTCGGCATGGGAAGGTTCAAGCTTGTTTGGGGGTAGGAAATGATCTTGAAGAATGCCCTTTACCATATTTAAAAACAAAGTAGCAATATGATGCTCATTATGAATGATGTCACACCTTTAGTTACAAGATTAGCACCTCTTGTTTGAATGGGCGCTAAGCCAAGCTTGATGGAGTTGAGGACGTACCGTGGTATGCTCAAGAGAACTTCATTTATCTGGACAACCTGGGAGGGCGGAACAGATAGTGGAATAAGCCAATGACGCTGTGCGTTGAGCTTGCAAACGTGAGGCCAAAGGTGAGAACACACTTCGTCATCTGCTAGGGTGTAGTTGATCAAGAGAATGTCCCCAAACTTGCAAGGCCATGACTGGGAAAGCAAGAGAAGGGCGCTGCGGAAGGCGTTCTGAAACGATGATTGACCTAAACGGTCCCTGAAGATGGTTTGCATCGTCGTAGAAGTGCAGAGAGTATCACGCCCCGGATTTCTCTAGATGAGAGATGATTCGAGTAGCCGGTCTCTCATGGCTTCAAACTCTGGGACGCTTTGAGGGTAGTTATTCTCTGTGACCAAGGACTCACCGGGGAATAAAAGCTTTCCATCAATCTCAACATCGGAGAGCATACAGAAGACTTTCAAGAAAAAGAGGTCGCTGTCTAGGGACGTCATGAACCAGATTGTGACGAGGGCGAGGTCATGGTTCGGCTGCTGGACGATCTCGCTGATTTCTAAGGAGTCTAGGGATAATGACTGGCGTGCTTTATATTCGCGAATGAAATCTTTCACCTCCAAGGAACAGCGCGAGATGTGTGATGCCGCTTGCTTGATGGTAGCCGGGTGATAGTCAAGTAACTCAACCAAAGAACGGACATGCTGTTCTTTGTAATCCCGTGAGACTTGTACTCCTGTCGCCATATGGAATGCTGACCGGGGGTATCCAGGGACAGACATGTGATTGGAGGCCAATATTATCGCATTTGCTGGGACCAGGTTTCCCAATCTGATGTCAATAGTCTCGTATATGACAGAGTCTGCGAGGAACGGAGGTATCACCCGAGTGATGACGATGACAACGCCAAACCAGCCTTCGATTGGCCAAAGCTGACGAAGGACTTGTTCTTTCGATGTCATCGAAAACGATCAGCCACGGCTTATCTGGACCGACTGTTTGTGGCTGTTGAAACCATCTGAACAGTCGTTCCAGGGCTTGATCTTGTCGGACTGGTGTTGATGAGTCAACGTCCTTTAGCCCGAGTTGCATAGCGGCGCTGGAAAGGTAATGAAAATGTCATGTACCGGGGCGTCCTTGATCCAGATAATGGCAGTATGAATCTTCGACCATGTAGGCGAAATCGGCAACGAAAGAGGTCTTGCCAACACCCACCTTCCCATGGATAGAGTAAACATTAATGTGGTGGCCATAGTCAGGAAGATGCATCATCTCCTCGACCTCTGGCCTCTTGACGAAATATTCATCCTTCTCATACGGGACCGAAAAGACTTTTCGGGTTGCAACAAGTCTTGGCATGCTGTCGATGATGGAGGATGATCCTGATCGCTCGTGGTTGGTAGCCTCATCTTCCAATGGTGTAGTTGGTTTAGCCTGACGGAACCCGTGCCCTGGTACGATGGTGCTGTCCTCCTGCCGAAGGATGTGTTGCTTGAACTCAAGTTGTGCCTGAGCACATCGTTTCTGAGCTGGGCTTTCCCTAGATCTGTCTGGCGTAAAATGCTGTCGACACAATTCGCCAGGGCTTCTTGTGCCTCAAGACTCTCCTGTGTCGTTGACGTTGTCGCCGAAAGACTGCAGGCCGTTTCCTCCAAATACTCTTCTTGAAGAGCGCTGGGTACTTGGCCAAATAAGCCAAGTCCTTCATGCAAAGAGTGATGAGAGTTCACTGTTTGATTCTCTTGCCCAACTCTTCGGCGAATCTTTGAGAGACGTAGGCAACCCATCATGTGGATTGCAGGAGTAACCCGAGGCTGGCTAATGAGGTGTTCAAGGGTCGATTCGGCCTCGGTGTACCTTCTGCTTCCAATGAGAGAATCTACGAGATAGAGACTCAGATAGAACCACTCTTGTCGACTAGCGAGCTCAGGGGTGTTTCTCGCGGCAATGCATCGAGTCGCTATGGTGTTGGCAATATCCTCCTTTCACAACATGTTGTGACAATTAGTACTCTCAGCGACAACAATCCCAATTTTGAAAGATGTCAGGCCCCAATAAGAGGTGGCAGCTGGCATAGCATCGTACAAGACTCTGGAAGCTTCGTCGTGGTATTGCATCCTAGAAAGAAGCAGCCCCCATAGTATATTGAGCTCCACACTGACCGTGATGGATTCTGGAAATGAAATAGTTTGGAGGCGAGACCGTGGGAGCAACTCAATGGCAACGAGGTATTCCATGGGGGATGGACTTGTTGTTGACTTTGGACCCCAAGAAGCAGCGGCCTTTGTAATGGCATCGGAAAGGGCTTGTGGTTGTGGCCTCTTCGCCGTCTGACTGGATAGCAGTACTCCAAGCGTGAAGCCGGTCCACGCGTTGGACCTCTCCTCAAGATCGCCACGAGCGGTGCTCAAAGTGAAACTTTCAAATGCTTCTATCGAGGAGGAAGAAGAAGAAGAAGAAGAAGAAGAAGAAGAAGAAGAAGAAGTCTCGATCAGTTGGGAAAGGATGGTGAGACAAGGTTCAACTGCACGGCCTTGGGTAGTTGGTGTGTCAATCACGTTGACAATCTTTCGAGGGAGGCTTGTCGGATATATAGGACTATGAGGCCCTAGGGCGGCGAATACCTACAGCAAACAATCGAAGAGGCTAATTGAAAATTGAGTTTTTTCTAAAGCCTCGTTAGCTGCCGTGGATATTTGAGTATCTGCTCCCGCTAATGTCGAGGTTGGAATCCATTTGAAGAGCGCTTCTCACCTCTCTGTAGGCAGGAGCCAATCCTGAATGTCTGTTTCAGAGATGGACGCAAGTAGGGGTAGCAGAAATGCTTTTGATACCGGCATCAGACGGGCAGCAACTTCTTCGCCGAGCACCTCTGTGTTCTGGCAGGGGAATGCGTGGTTGAAAACGCGGATGCATTGTGAGACGCATGCTTCCTAGTCCTGCTCGTTCCCGTCTGATTCAAGATCGTCAGTTGATGATGTATTTATCTCCAAATACCGAATTCCGCAGTCGTTGACAAGGCGCAGGCCATCAAGGCCGGAGGTGGCAGCATTGTCGTCGGGATCAAAAGGCCACCCGCGTGCTTCCCGAAGGCTAAGCAGCCACTGCGGAACGCCGCCCTCACAGGGCTGTATGTGTTCAATCTCTCCAGCAGCAGACCAAAATGATTTTGGCTCGCAGGCTCGGTTTATCAAGTCGAGGGGGACCCTCGGGCATTGGAAGCACAGGAGCAGTTGATGCAACTGATATATGCCTCTCGGCCTCTCGCTTTCATCCATGGGGACGGTTGAGGAGATAAATACAGATGAGCAGGACACGGTTGGTCAAGAATATTCAGCCATCTTTTGCCCCTGGCTCCTGATTGGAAGGCTTGTTAGGGGAAGAGTCAGATGCTAACAGAGTTGGCACCTTTCTACGTTACATCTGAACCATACAAAGGATAAAAAAGGGGCAAAAGAATATTATAAAACTAGCAACGGTGAGATCACATATCATAACTTTTAAAATCAATCTTATGAAGCTATTATATAAGATTCGATAAGCGCTTTATTCAATTATAAATCATCCTCTAATCACGCCAGTCATAAGTTGTCCTAACAAGGCATACCAACCAGGCTGTGAAAAATGGCGAACCACGGCGCTTGACAGGGAGCATGCAAGAATCATCAAGGCGGTAAAAACTGAGCGCTTAGATGATTAGTCTGCGTTGTTTTCGGCTGATCATATTGAATCTTGCCGATAATCACCAAAACAAGGCTCTGAGGCTTTCTGACTCAAACCTAGCTTCCCAGATCATCCCCTCATCCTCCTCTTTACTTACCCGATCTGCCTCTCACGCCAGTCTACACGATGCTGCTCGAGAGTCAATATGCCCTTAGAGTATCTTCTATTCCCGACGATGCAACAAAGGAGCAGTATGCCGACTTCGTACGAAGCGTCTCCGCAGTGGCGTTGGGGGGCGGCGAGAGGCGGTCCCTCTTCTCTTCCTTCAAGGCTAAGTATTGGGAGAAAGTCAGTAAACGGAACATGGAAACACCAGCGGAGCCTTCTCGGGCAGTCTCACCTCCCGCAAGTGGTCAGGATGACATCCCATTGATAAGAAGCACAGATGACGGGATTCGCACCACATTTGCCAGTCAGCACGGCCTCAAGGTCGGAACGATAGCCTTCTCATCCAAGAAGACATCAGACCTAGTCCTTGAGAGACATGAGAAGACAAGGAAATATGCCGGCTATCCATGGAAAGACTGGGACTTGTCGAGCAATTTCTAGGGAGTCACTGTCCTCTACGAACACGAGGAGGCTGATGAAGAAAATAAGGGAGAAACGGATAACGCCGAGGGAAAAGGAGGAAGAAGAGCAAGCAAGAGATTCGAAGGCAGTCAGAGAAGCAAAAAGGCCAAAGTGGATATGGAGTAAGATAACTCTTTCCGTACTCTTTGGAGTTCTCACCTGCTGACGCTGGCGGCTGTACAGCATCTGTGCTGTTCACGGACTCGGCGGGAACGCCATGGATACGTGGACGGTATCAGACAGGGGCATTGTGTGGCTTCGAGACTACCTGCCCTCCTCCGAGTATTTCAGTAATAGCCGAATCATGACATTTGGGTATGATTCCGACTTGAGAGATCCGGGTACCGTTGCAAGGCTGGAAAACTGGGCAGAGTCTTTGATTCAGTGTCTGAGTGAGGCAAGGACTTCTGAAGAGGTAACCAATGAGCTGCGAGAAATCCTCTTGACCTAGATATTGAGTTGACATGGCCCACAGGAACAAGCACGCCCACTACTGTTTGTCTGTCACTCTTTGGGTGGCCTAGTCGCTAGAGAGGTAAGGCTCGCGCATTGTTTTGTGTCAGGTGAGTGGCAAATAACCCAATGCCAGGCCATGTCGCGGCTCCCAACGTCCAACATCAGGCATTGCTCTGTCTCAATGTGGACTGATCTTTCTGGCAACCCCACACACTGGCACTACAAAGGCAGACTGGAGCAACTTTATAGTGGCAGCTGCCGGAACGGTAGCTGGAGTTAGACTGGAGGTTGTTTCGTACCTTTAGTCGTTCAACCCTGCCTCTGTCTGGGACAAGAAGGCATTTCTGAAGCTGAACCCACGACCCCCCTTTCGATGTTTTGCTGAAGGTCGCAGGAAGCTCATAAAGGGTACACATCAACACGTAAGTTCAATTCTAATCTACGTTCCTTCTCTCTTAAACTTCGGTTCTCACTCCTAGCAGGTTGTCACGCAAGAATCGGCGTCTTTGGACTCCGAGAATCCCGCCGTCATGCTTCTACACCAGGACCACAGTGAAATCTGCAAGTTTGGCACAAAACTTGGAGCCTACTTTACCGCCAGCTCCGCTCTGAATTAGGTATTTTCCGAGGTCACAGGCAAGCTGGAGCCTGAGCAAGGAGAGGAACGACGAGTAAGATCATTGGACGAGCCAAAGACGAAGGATGATTAGACCTGATAGTCAATAGATGTTTGGCCATCCTCGCTTTGCCGCCCATGCGTACCCACCAAACAAGGAATTCTGGTGGGAGGGCAGTGAGATGAATGAGATTCAGTATCGACTAACCCTTCAAACACCGTTGGTTGGGCGGAATGAAGAGATGAGCAAACTCGAGACAGCAGTAGCTCAACCTCCTACACGCCCGAAGCTAACAGTGGTCAGGGGTATTGCAGGTATCGGGTACGTGAAAGCCTCCAGACTGCTGTTCCATCACTAAAATAATTCCAGCAAGACTGAGCTGCTGATGAGATTCGCGGCCAAACACAGATATCGCCGAAACATCTTTTTTCTCAGAGCCCGCAACTCCACGAAGCTAGAGGACGCCCTCGCCACCGTCTGCCACAGCATCGGGTTCGATATGGTTGAAAATCCGAACCTCAACTGGGAGCGTTGGCGACGGGCTGAGACCCATGACAGAATTCAAATCTTTGTCGACTGGCTGGGAAAGGACTTTAACAAGGATTCACTTCTCATATTAGACGACGCAGAGATATTCGGGGCTTCGTGCATTCAAAGCGCACTCAAGTATCCCGCATGGCACATTGTCATGTCGACCAGAGGCTCAAACCTCAAGGGACCTGGTAGGGAGTCTCAGGATCTTCGACTGGCGCCCCTGGCCGCAGATGACACGGCTTTGCTACTGCAAACTCCTTACACGACTTGTCGCCAGAAGATTCGCAACTTTTTGATGGAAAAGACTTTCACCGTTTGGCGAGGGTTATCCAAGGCCATCCTCTCGCTGCACAAAACGTCATTCCCTTTCTGTTGGAGTGTCTCGGAATGTTCGACGATCCGACTGAAGAGTTTGTTCGGATCCTCGAAAATGGAACTGGCGAAGAGCGGAAAATCTTTTTCAAATTCGTGCCAAGACACAGGACTGATCGGTCTCTCTGGGATGCCTTCAATAGTTCCATCGAGCTGCTGAGGTGGAGAGAAGGCTCGGAAAATGCCGTGAAGCTATCACAGCTGCTTCCATATCTACGTACGGATGACGACTGTATCGACTCCTTTCTCAAGACGAGCAAGAAAGGGTTCTTGCTAGGGGCAAACCCTTCACCCCATGGCGCGATTCTTCAGTCAGAATATCTCGTGGTTTCAACATGGCTTGAGAAACTGCGAGATGTTTCCCTCTTTGTTTCAGACAGGCCACGGAGATAAAAAAAAGCTGGATATTCACCCACTTGTTCTGCAGCTCGCCCAGCTATTGCCAACCGATGAAGCTCGAAGACACCAAATCAGGGACCTTTTGTAGCTATTCTACGAGTTACATCGGCGTCAAGAACAGGGCCATGTCATGCCGCATGTCAATCACTGTCTAGATATTTGTTCCCGCTTTGAAATCTCACCACGAGATCTGGGTCTCTCACTGGACGTTGTTTCCTGGCTTGGGTCTATTCATACAGGAGTGACGCAGCCCACAGAGCTTATCGACAATCCCTTCATACCGGAAAGTGACTCCATCGCAGAAAAGACAAAGGGCTTCATTTTGCTCTGTGCAAGGACTCAGAAAAAGTTGAAGGCTTCTGACCTACGACTTGGAAACGGCCAAAATCAACAACACCTGGTTCTCAAATGCGTTGGGTCCTTTAGAGAACCGAAAGGCTCACTAAAACATGAAGAAGCATACTGTGACTTGCAGCCTTTGGCACAGTTGGAAGATGCTGTCGGTAGTTTGTCCGAGATGGTGAGGTCGATGAGCATCTACCCTGAGCTACCCCTGGAGTTGGATAACTTTTGACAGCGTTGCAAGGCCCTAGGGACATGAGTGATGACAGCAGAATTGTGGAGCTTGATTGATGGCCTGATAATCGTAATGCCTTGTCGTCGGCAGGTGACCAGTGTTTCTTTTGAAATTAGTATGAGCTGTATAGAATGATTTTGATAACAAAGAATGTTTATTATGAAGGTTTGTGAAACTGTATTTGCTCAGACAGTCACATCTTAACTTTTAGTGTTTGCTAGGACGCGCCCGATGAAAGTCGACAATTTTGCCCCTGACAGCCATCTACTGACACAAATATATTACCTTATCCCGTCGTCAAGATATTTTGTAAATTGCAGTCAAATTATTGAAAACGGTCCCCAAATACTATGCAGCATTATTTAATTCTATTCTATGTAAAATTATTTATTTAACTCAAGTGAAGTGTACCCGGCCCGCTCGTTGTGTCTCTGAAAGCTCCGTGTGCCAGATGACTTACACAAGAGCCATTGTAATAGCTGCCCCCAGATATCCAAGCAGACAGAAAAACTCACGTCAGGCACGAATCGAATGATCTCATCCGCCAGGGAAGCGAGAGATGGAACTGGGAGGGTCGAAGTATCAGGGCCAGCCTATCGAGGGCCCCTCGATCAAGAAGAAGAAGAAGAAGAAGAAGAAGAAGAAGAAGAAGAAGAAGAAGAAGAAGAAGAAGAAGAAGAAGAA